>WNGS01001029.1:0-41497 GCA_020271785.1 Procambarus virginalis | reverse complement strand
CGATCCGTCAGCAATTATGAAGGCATCTCACAACCTCACCCAGTATACATAACCCACACCTGGTGTATGTCATACATTATTTAACGACTGGGTTACATTTAAGAAACATTTATTCATTATCTAAATAAAAAATGCTCCTAGAAATTTGAAAGCAATGTTAAGTTTTCATCCGCCTCTCAGCGAATTGCAATGAGTGAATGATGACAAGAACTGTGATGGCGCGCCGGCTTGGCCGAGAGGTGCCGGGAGTTGGTGGGTCTTGGTGGGCTCCTGGTGTAGCCCGCAGTCTTGGTGGGCTTCTGGTGTGCCCTCAGTCTTGGTGGGCTTCTGATGTAGCCCTCAGTCTTGGTGGGCTCCTGGTGTGCCCTCAGTCTTGGTGGGCTTCTGGTGTGCCCTCAGTCTTGGTGGGCTTCTGATGTAGCCCGCAGTCTTGGTGGGCTTCTGATGTAGCCCGCAGTCTTGGTGGGCTTCTGATGTAGCCCTCAGTCTTGGTGGGCTCCTGGTGTGCCCTCAGTCTTGGTGGGCTTCTGATGTAGCCCTCAGTCTTGGTGGGCTTCTGATGTAGCCCTCAGTCTTGGTGGGCTTCTGGTGTGCCCTCAGTCTTGGTGGGCTCCTGATGTGCCCTCAGTCTTTGTGGGCTTCTGATGTGCCCTTAGTCTTGGTGGGCTTCTGATGTGCCCTCAGTCTTGGTGGGCTTCTGATGTGCCCTCAGTCTTGGTGGGCTTCTGGTGTAGCCCTCAGTCTTGGTGGGCTCCTGGTGGGCCCTCAGTCTTGGTGGGTTTCTGATGTGCCCTCAGTCTTGGTGGGCTCCTGGTGTGCCCTCAGTCTTGGTGGGCTGCTGGTGTGCCCTCAGTCTTGGTGGGCTTCTGATGTAGCCCTCAGTCTTGGTGGGCTTCTGATGTGCCCTCAGTCTTGGTGGGCTTCTGGTGTGCCCTCAGTCTTGGTGGGCTTCTGATGTGCCCTCAGTCTTGGTGGGCTTCTGGTGTGCCCTCAGTCTTGGTGGGCTTCTGGTGGGCCCTCAGTCTTTGTGGGCTTCTAGTGTGCCCTCAGTCTTGGTGGGCTTCTGGTGTAGCCCTCAGTCTTGGTGGGCTTCTGGTGTGCCCTCAGTCTTGGTGGGCTCCTGGTGGGCCCTCAGTCTTTGTGGGCTTCTGGTGTGCCCTCAGTCTTGGTGGGCTTCTGGTGTAGCCCTCAGTCTTGGTGGGCTTCTGGTGTGCCCTCAGTCTTGGTGAGCTTCTGGTGTAGCCCTCAGTCTTGGTGGGCTTCTGGTGTGCCCTCAGTCTTGGTGGGCTTCTGGTGTGCCCTCAGTCTTGGTGGGCTCCTGGTGTGCCCTCAGTCTTGGTGGGCTTCTGATGTGCCCTTAGTCTTGGTGGGCTCCTGGTGTGCCCTCAGTCTTGGTGGGCATCTGGTGTGCCCTTAGTCTTGGTGGGCTCCTGGTGTGCCCTCAGTCTTGGTGGGCTCCTGGTGTGCCCTCAGTCTTGGTGGGCTTCTGGTGTGCCCTCAGTCTTGTGGGCTCCTGGTGGGCCCTCAGTCTTGGTGGGCTCCTGGTGGGCCCTCAGTCTTGGTGGGCTTCTGGTTGGCCCTCAGTCTTGGTGGGCTTCTGGTGTGCCCTCAGTCTTGGTGGCTCCTGGTGGGCCCTCAGTCTTGGTGGGCTTCTGGTTGGCCCTCAGTCTTGGTGGGCTTCTGGTGTGCCCTCAGTCTTGGTGGGCTCCTGGTGTGCCCTCAGTCTTGGTGGGCTCTGGTGTGCCCTCAGTCTTGGTGGGCTCCTGTGTGCCCTCAGTCTTGGTGGGCTCCTGGTGTGCCCTCAGAGCAGAAGCAAACGCCCAATAAATTTTGGCAGGAGGCTTCTGCTCCGCCGGGGACCACTGGATGACTTTTTGCGTTTTAGTTGGGGGCCGAGTTTTTGGTTTTGGTGCCTGGTGTTCTGCGTGTGGGGCGGGGCTGGTGCTTGTCACCCTGAGGGACTCCTCGAGCTCCCTATCATCTGTCCGTCTGTGTGTTTACTGGCCGCGAGGCACATTAGTTTCCGCTGATAAGCAACATTCATTTCGCCATTAGGCTTCACGATTAACCCTTCGTGGGCACGCGGGGCGCATCCGACCCCACGGTCGTCGACGCTCCTAAATCAACATCAACAACAACAGCTGATTTTAAAGAAGGTAAAAGTTAAGGAACAAAATCCACTTTAAAATACTTGTCAATACATGTACGATGAAACATAAAATAGTTTTTTCCACAAAATATCCTTGTAAAACAGGAGCGCGTCCATGTGAGGATGAGTCTCATACCTGGTGAGGGAGTTTATTCACTTGAATACAATTTTTGCGTTTCGAAAATAAAAATGAGTGTAGCCTGGAGGAGGAGGTGGCAATGGTGTCAGTGGGCCTGTGTGGCCTGGGGGAGGTGGTGACAATGGTGTCAGTGGGCCTGTGTGGCCTGGGGGAGGAGGTGACAATGGTGTCAGTGGGCCTGTGTGGCCTGGGGGAGGAGGTGACAATGGTGTCAGTGGGCCTGTGTGGCCTGGAGGAGAGGTGGCAATGGTGTCACTGGGCCTGTGTGGCCTGGGGGAGGTGGTGACAATGGTGTCAGTGGGCCTGTGAGGCCTGGGGGAGGAGGTGACAATGGTGTCAGTGGGCCTGTGTGCGTCAATCCCTAATCATGCGAACGTTGCGAGTAATTGATATATATGCACCTTGCTGACTTTCATTAATTAAACCGCTATCATTGGGAGATTATAATACTAGGCTTTTCGTCTTGGTAGCCCAGGTTCGAGCCCCTGAGCCCGTGTATTGAATACAGTAAATATTATCCCAGGGGTGAGGTACCGTCCTGGCGGCAAGGACTCTCCTGCCCTGGGTACTGAGAAGCCTTGGCAGCTGCTGGCATGTAGATGCCCCTCCCTATAGAAGGTCTCCCTATATTGGCACAGCGACGGCCTCGCTTCTTCCAGGGTTGGGGTTCAATCCACAATGGTCCAAGCAAATGGGTGCCTGTTCCTTCACTCCATTCTTTTATCCCAGCTCCTTGTCCTCGTATCCGTTTTAAATGCTCTATAGTCATATTCGTTTAGTGTTTGCTCCTAATAATTACCTCACCTCCATATAAGCGTTCATGCGCTTCTTGAATTCTTGAGTGTTTAGTCATATATGGAAGTAAGGAAGGCACTTTCTGACTTCCACTGTAAGGGTGTATCTATAATCATATAAACATTCACATCCTATATAGTGTCCAAACATATATGTATACGGTGATTTAGGCATATAGCGTCCAGAATGCAAAATTTAAAATTGCCGCCAAGGGTGCCTTTGTGTGTGTCAGTCATGCTGCGCGTGCGCAGTGTCGGTCATGCTGCGCGTGCGCAGTGTCGGTCATGCTGCGCGTGCGCAGTGTTAGTCGTGCTGGCGACCGCCTAGAAATACAAAGTCTTTGGAAATTATATTTCCATTGCCANGCTTCTATGTTGGTTCGGGGTCTTGAAGTGGGTGAATATTACCACCATACTGCCCAGTGTGACAGTGAATATTACACCATACTGCCCAGTGTGACAGTGAATATTACCACCATACTGCCCCAGTGTGACAGTGAATATTACCACCATACTGCCCAGTGTGGACAGTGAATATTAACCCATTCTCACTATCTTGTGTGACAGTGAGTATGAGTTATCTGTTCATTAACATGTTAATAACATGACCATCGTGGGTTGGTCAGCGCTGCGGCAAAACTGACTCGTGGATTTATTTATTTTATTACATTATTAATCATTCATTCAATTATTTATTATTAATTATAATTATTTTATGTATTAATTTATTTCGATAGCGGACTGTGTGGTTCTTAAAGTGGTCTGTATGGTTCTAAAGTGGTCTGATGGTTCTAAAGTGGTCTGTGGTTCTAAAGTGGTCTGTATGGTTCTGAAGTGGTCTGTGTGGTTCTAAAGTGGTCTGTGTGGTTCTAAAGTGGTCTGTAGGCTTCTAAAGTGGTCTGTATGGTTCTAAAGTGGTCTGTTGGTTCTAAAGTGGTCTGTATGGTTCTAAAGGTCTGTTTGGTTCTAAAGTGGTCTGTATGGTTCTAAAGTGGTCTGTGTGGTTCTAAAGTGGTCTGTATGGTTCTAAAGTGGTCGGTATGGTTCTAAAGTGGTCGGTATGGTTCTAAAGTGGTCTGTATGGTTCTAAAGTGGTCTGTATGGTTCTAAAGTGGTCTGTATGGTTCTAAAGTGGTCTGTATGGTTCTAAAGTGGTCTGTATGGTTCTAAAGTGGTCTGTGTGGTTCTAAAGTGGTCTGTATGGTTCTGAAGTGGTCTGCTTGGTCTAAAGTGGCTGTATGGTTTAAAGTGGTCTGTGTGGTTCTAAAGTGGTCTGTGTGTTCTGAAGTGGTCTGTGTGGTTCTGAAGTGGTCTGTGTGGTTCTAAAGTGGTCTGTGTGGTTCTGAAGTGGTCTGTGTGGTTCTAAAGTGGTCTGTTGGTTCTGAATGTGTCTGTGTGGTTCTAAGTGGTCTGTGTGGTTCTGAAGTGGTCGTGTGGTTCTAAAGTGGTCGTATGGTCTGAAGTGGTCTGTGTGGTTCTAAAGTGGTCTGTGTGGTTCTGAAGTGGTCTGTGTGGTTCTAAAGTGGTCTGTGTGGTTCTAAAGTGGTCTGTATGTTCTGAAGTGGTCTGTGTGGTTCTGAAGTGGTCTGTGTGGTTCTAAAGTGGTCTGTGTGGTTCTGAAGTGGTCTGTATGGTTCTGAAGTGGTCTGTATGGTTCTAAAGTGGTCTGTGTGGTTCTGAAGTGGTCTGTGTGGTTCTAAAGTGGTCTGTGTGGTTCTAAAGTGGTCTGTGTGTTCTAAAGTGGTCTGTATGGTTCTGAAGTGGTCTGTGTGGTTCTAAAGTGGTCTGTGTGGTTCTGAAGTGGTCTGTGTGGTTCTAAAGTGGTCTGTGTGGTTCTAAAGTGGTCTGTATGGTTCTGAAGTGGTCTGTGGGTTCTGAAGTGGTCTGTGTGGTTCTAAAGTGGTCTGTGTGGTTCTGAAGTGGTCTGTATGGTTCTGAAGTGGTCTGTAGGTTCTAAAGTGGTCTGTGTGGTTCTGAAGTGGTCTGTGTGGTTCTAAAGTGGTCTGTGTGGTTCTAAAGTGGTCTGTGTGGTTCTAAAGTGGTCTGGTGTGGTTCTGAAGTGGTCTGTGTGGTTCTAAAGTGGTCTGTGTGGTTCTAAAGTGGTCTGTGTGGTTCTAAAGTGGTCTGTGTGGTTCTAAAGTGGTCTGTATGGTTCTTAAGTGGTCTGTGTGGTTCTAAAGTGGTCTGTATGGTTCTAAAGTGGTCTGTATGGTTCTAAGTGGTCTGTATGGTTCTAAAGTGGTCTGTATGGTTCTAAAGTGGTCTGTGTGGTTCTAAAGTGGTCTGTGTGGTTCTAAAGTGGACTTTCTACTCTCTCTTAATAGGTAACTAAGGTAATTTAATGTTAATTTGTGTTAATACAAAATTAGCTTCAATATTATGTGCTTATTGTATTGGAAGTTAGTAAATATAGTCTCTCTACTTCAGAGTAAAATTATTCTTAGCTTTTGTTAACTAATCATTACTCTCAAACTGTAGTTTGGATAGAATTTTAATAGAATTAATTTTTTTATGGAGGTTTTAAGATAGATTTGAGTTCATTTAGCAGCGAGAGTTAGGGCAGAACGGTCATAATATCGTCGCCTGTCTTATTGACTCACCAAATGCAGGAGTAATGTCAGCTAATTATTCTGTTTGGTGCATTAGAGAGAATAAGAATTATTGCGGCTTATTTCCTTGAAATGTAGAGATGTTGTCAGAAATAACCCAGAGGACGTAACCCAGGCACGTAAGTTAGAGGACGTAACCCAGGGCACGTAAGTCAGAGGACGTAACCCAGGGCACGTAAGTCAGAGGACGTAAGTCAGAGGACGTAAGTCAGAGGACGTAACCCAGAGGCCGTAACCCAGGGCACGTAACCCAGAGGACGTAACCCAGAGGACGTAACCCAGGCACGTAAGTCAGAGGATGTAAGTCAGAGGACGTAAGTCAAAGGACGTAAGTCAGAGGACGTAAGTCAGAGGACGTAAGTCAGAGGACGTAAGTCAGAGGACGTAAGTCAGTGGACGGGCTGGACGTTCTTCGTTTCCAGCAAAGTCGTTCCTGCAGCAGTACGGGTGAACTCCTTGTGGTCCCGGTACGTCTGACAAGGTCCCTCTCCGGAGCGACAAGCAGGACACCTTAGGCAACATCTACTTAAGTAATCATCTTGGCGGTGATTGCAGTGACTGTGAAGATGATGAGAGAATGGCCGCCCCGCCCTTGTCAGTGACCACACACTGCTGAGTTACTGCTGACGGGCTCCAGCTCCTGGCCCCGAGCCTCTACCTCCTCTGTACTGACACCATGTTGGCCAGTCCTGTCAATATTGACACCATGGTGGCTCCACACATCCTTCCGTTCGGTCCCCACGCCCTAGCGGCTCCACACACCTTCTGTCCGGTCCCACAGGTCCTAGCCGGCTTCACACCCCCTTTCCGTCCGGTCCCCACGCCCTAGCCGGCTCCACACCCCCTTCCGTCCGGTCCCCATCACCATCCGTCACTCAGCCCATCACCCTCGGAACCCGTCACTCAAGGACCATTACGGGCCGATCAGCGCACTCTGAGTGACGTGAGGCCGTCTGAACCCCTCTGTGAAAATTGCTCTCTAAACTGCTCAAATTGGCGCTGTAGATCGCGCGGTAACCCAAGTAGGAGGTCCTGGGTGTGGCTCAAGGTTCACTGGTCTGGGGTGTGGTGCATGGTTCACTGGTCTGGGAGTGTGGTGCATGGTTCACTGGTCTGGGGTGTGGTGCATGGTTCACTGGTCTGGGGTGTGGTGCATGGTTCACTGGTCTGGGAGTGTGGTGCATGGTTCACTGGTCTGGGGGTGTGGTGCATGGTTCACTGGTCTGGGAGTGTGGTGAATGGTTCACTACCATCTGGGAGTGTGGTCCATGGTTCACTACCATCTGAGAGTGTGGTCCATGGTTCACTACCATCTGAGAGTGTGGTCCATGGTTCACTACCGTCTGGGAGTGTGGTCCATGGTTCACTACCATCTGAGAGTGTGGTCCATGGTTCACTACCATCTGGGAGTGTGGTGCCTGGTTCACTACCATCTGGGAGTGTGGTGCCTGGTTCACTACCGTCTGGGAGTGTGGTCCATGGTTCACTACCATCTGGGAGTGTGGTGCCTGGTTCACTACCATCTGGGAGTGTGGTGCCTGGTTCACTACCGTCTGGGAGTGTGGTGCATGGTTCACAACCATCTGGAGTGTGGTCCATGGTTCACTACCATCTGGGAGTGTGGTGCATGGTTCACTACCATCTGGGAGTGTGGTGCATGGTTCACTACCATCTGGGAGTGTGGTGCATGGTTCACTACCATCTGGGAGTGTGGTCCATGGTTCACTACCATCTGGGGGTGTGGTCCATGGTTCACTACCGTCTGGGAGTGTGGTGCATGGTTCACTACCATCTGGGAGTGTGGTCCATGGTTCACTACCATCTGGGGGTGTGGTGCATGGTTCACTACCATCTGGGAGTGTACCCCTGAAGAAGGATAATAACTACCCAATTAAAAGTTATTTAGGGATCGGAACGATGCTGTTAATTGCTTTATTTGTGGAATTAATTGATTCCTGTGTTATATTTTGGGCTTCTTGACCTTGTTCGGTCGTCATCACATATCCCAGACCACTTAGTCTACTGTCATATCCCAGACCACTTAGTCTACTGTCATATCCCAGACCACTTAGTCTACTGTCATATCCCAGACCACTTAGTCTACTGTCATATCCCAGACCACTTAGTCTACTGTCATATCCCAGACCACTTAGTCTACTGTCATATCCCAGACCACTTTAGTCTACTCCCATATCCCAGACCACTTAGTCTACTCCCATATCCCAGACCACTTAGTCTACTGTCATATCCCAGACCACTTAGTCTACTGTCATATCCCAGACCACTTAGTCTATTGTCATATCCCAGACCACTTAGTCTACTGTCATATCCCAGACCACTTTACTCTACTGTCATATCCCAGACCACTTAGTCTACTGTCATATCCCAGACCACTTAGTCTACTGTCATATCCCAGACCACTTAGTCTACTCCCATATCCCAGACCACTTAGTCTACTCCCATATCCCAGACCACTTAGTCTACTGTCATATCCCAGACCACTTAGTCTACTGTCATATCCCAGACCACTTAGTCTACTCCCATATCCCAGACCACTTAGTCTACTGTCATATCCCAGACCACTTTAGTCTACTCCCATATCCCAGACCACTTAGTCTACTGTCATATCCCAGACCACTTTAGTCTACTCACATATCCCAGACCACTTAGCCTACTCCCATATCCCAGACCACTTAGTCTACTCACATATCCCAGACCACTTAGCCTACTCACATATCCCAGACCACTTAGCCTATTTTATGTTGGATAAACATAAGGATATTATAAATATATTTATTAGTAAAGTTTAAGTATCTAAATACATCATCTGGTCAAACAATACAGAATACCGGTTTAGATACGAGGATATACAGCTATTGTATAGCATCAATAGTAGTACTGTATTATACAACATACACTGTGGAAAAATAAACTGTGTAAAACACGTTCACAAATAAAATAATGTATTAGTGCAAACTAAAACTATAATAATGTATTAATTCAAACTAAAAATAATATCTTGACATTTATAATATGTTAAATACTTGACGTTGGTAACACTGACACTGTCGTCAGCTGACGTTGGTAACACTGACACTGTCGTCAGCTGACGTTGGTAACACTGACACTGTCGTCAGCTGACGTTGGTAACACTGCCACTGTAGTCAGCTGACGTTGGTAACACTGACACTGTCGTCAGCTGACGTTGGTAACACTGCCACTGTCGTCAGCTGACGTTGGTAACACTGCCACTGTCGTCAGCTGACGTTGGTAACACTGCCACTGTCGTCAGCTGACGTTGGTAACACTGCCACTGTCGTCAGCTGACGTTGGTAACACTGCCACTGTCGTCAGCTGACGTTGGTAACACTGCCACTGTCGTCAGCTGACGTTGGTAACACTGCCACTGTCGTCAGCTGACGTTGGTAACACTGCCACTGTCGTCAGCTGACGTTGGTAACACTGCCACTGTCGTCAGCTGACGTTGGTAACACTGCCACTGTCGTCAGCTGACGTTGGTAACACTGCCACTGTCGTCAGCTGACGTTGGTAACACTGCCACTGTCGTCAGCTGACGTTGGTAACACTGCCACTGTCGTCAGCTGACGTTGGTAACACTGCCACTGTCGTCAGCTGACGTTGGTAACACTGCCACTGTCGTCAGCTGACGTTGGTAACACTGCCACTGTCGTCAGCTGACGTTGGTAACACTGCCACTGTCGTCAGCTGACGTTGGTAACACTGCCACTGTCGTCAGCTGACGTGTGTAACACTGCCACTGTCGTCAGCTGACGTTGGTAACACTGCCACTGTCGTCAGCTGACGTTGGTAACACTGCCACTGTCGTCAGCTGACGTTGGTAACACTGCCACTGTCGTCAGCTGACGTTGGTAACACTGCCACTGTCGTCAGCTGACGTTGGTAACACTGCCACTGTCGTCAGCTGACGTTGGTAACACTGCAAGATCATGAAAATTAAAAACCTTTTATAAATCCTGAAATTACCATTAACTGATATATATCTGGTTATTATTGCCTATTATGAAGTTATATCTGGCTATTATTGCCTATTATGAAGTTATATCTGGCTAATATTGCCTATTATGAAGTTATATCTGGCTATTATTGCCTATTATGAAGTTATATCTGGCTAATATTGCCTATTATGAAGTTATATCTGGCTATTATTGCCTATTATGAAGTTATATCTGGCTAATATTGCCTATTATGAAGTTATATCTGGCTAATATTGCCTACTATGAAGTTATATCTGGCTATTATTGCCTATTATGAAGTTATATCTGGCTAATATTGCCTATTATGAAGTTATATCTGGCTATTATTCATAAAATGTCGATAATTATAAACTGTGACGGTTTTGGAATCATTAAGCTCGAAAATAAAAATTTGAAGGAGTGTTCATAATTTTTCTCTAGTTACCCCCTATAAACTGTGCATTTTCTTTCATTTTTCATAAAAGAAAATGTAAACTTAATTAACGACCCAAACTTTAACAAACTTCAAGCACTGAGACATGTATTACCATTTAATTAACCGGAAACGTTGTATTTATAATGCAATATATAGAGTATTTTGATTTGTTCTAATAAATATATTTAACTCATACGGTTACTGTTTTGTAAATATTTAAAGATTTGCGCATTTTGATGTTCTTCATTACATTATAATAATGAAAACAAGTTAATTACCAAAGTGAAGTATTTAATACATAAATTACTAAAGTCTTAATCCTGAACATTTGCCCTAAATTAAGTGTTTTTTGAACAAATACAATATATACAAAGTGGTATAAAATATACATAATGTGCAGTAATATACTTAAGAGAATTATTTACTCTTCAAAGATCACTACAATAGTCAGGAATAATATTTTGTGAGACTTTTCTCTAAAATATTTGTGGTGTATAACTCACTGTATATATGAATACACTCAATACATACACACATTCACTCAGTAAAAATAAATTATTATCAGAAACGATTATTAATTTTTACTTCCGCTAAACACCATATGATAATTAACTAAGTTACTTCAGAAAATTTTCCCTAATTTGATAACTGCCAAACCGGTTCTCCCAATAGCACGTCGTATTTTGACGTATACTCGCTCTCTAAGGCCATAAACTGACGTATTAGAGAATGGAAGCGGCTGGCGAAATTGACATATTGTCCCGTTTTCTGTTTTGGGTCCTCTGGTAGGTTAGGATTAGGGCACTTTAGTACGGCAGTTTCTTGACGTTGGGGACCCGGCTGAACTGTGGAGGATTGTAACCTATCCACCGCTGCCCACTGGATGGGTATGGAGGTCCACTACCGTCCACTGGATGGGTATGGGGTCCACTACCGCCCACAGGATGGGTATGGGGTCCACTACCGCCCACTGGATGGGTATGGGGTCCACTACCGCCCACTGGATGGGTATGGGGTCCACCACCACCCACAGGATGGGTATTGGGTCCACCACCACCCACAAGATGGGTATGGGGTCCAGTACCACCCACAAGATGGGTATGGGGTCCACTACCACCCACAGGATGGGTATGGGGTCCACTACCACCCACAAGATGGGTATGGGGTCCACTACCACCCACAGGATGGGTATGGGGTCCACTACTACCCACAGGATGGGTATGGGGTCCACTACCACCCACAGGATGGGTATGGGGTCCACCACCGCCCACTGGATGGGTATGGGGTCCACTACCACCCACAGGATGGGTATGGGGTACACTACCACCCACAAGATGGGTATTGGGTCCACCACCACCCACAAGATGGGTATGGGGTCCACTACCACCCACAAGATTGGTATGGGGTCCACTACCACCCACAGGATGGGTATGGGGTTCACTACCACCCACAAGATGGGCATGGGGTCCACTACCACCCACAAGATGGGTATGGGGTCCTCTACCACCCACAGGATGGGTATGGGGTCCACCACCGCCCACTGGATGGGTATGGGGTCCACTACCACCCACAGGATGGGTATGGGGTACACTACCACCCACAAGATGGGTATTGGGTCCACCACCACCCACAAGATGGGTATGGGGTCCACTACCACCCACAAGATTGGTATGGGGTCCACTACCACCCACAGGATGGGTATGGGGTTCACTACCACCCACAGGATGGGTATGGGGTTCACTACCACCCACAGGATGGGTATGGGGTTCACTACCACCCACAGGATGGGTATGGGGTCCACTACCACCCACAAGATGGGTATGGGGTCCACTACCACCCACAAGATGGGTATGGGGTCCACTACCACCCACAAGATGGGTATGGGGTCCACTACCACCCACAGGATGGGTATGGGGTCCACTACCACCCACAAGATGGGTATGGGGTCCACTACCACCCACAGGATGGATATGGGCTCCACCACCACCACAACAATTACTTAACTCCCGAATATCTGTTTTACTTCCAGGTGAACAGGTGTATCAGGTGACAGAAAACATGCCCACCTATTTATGTTGTGCCCGGGGATTGAGCCTGAGTTGTGAGGCAAGTACGTAGACTACTGCGCTACAGGGAGCATATAATGGATTGTCGGATAGAAAACAAAACAATGAAAGTGTTGTGGAGGTTCCTGAAGATAAGTCAACTAGAACAACACTGGACCCGGGTGTCGGTACTCTGGGTGTCGGTACTCTGGGTGTCGGTACTCTGGGTGTCGGTGCTCTGGGTGTCGGCGCCTCGGATGTAGAGCCCGTTAATTATTCGTGTCGGAGATCCATGGCGTGAGGTCGAGCCCCGGGATGCCGGGACTGTCACAAGGGATCCTCTCGTTCCTAAAAACAGAGAATCCGTCAGTCGTCTGCACGTCCACGAACATCATCAACACGCACCGCTAAATATATTATTCCAAAAGGACCTCAGTCCGGCAGGGAAACCTAATTGAAAAGGTGTATCAGATGAAAGGAAATGTGCCCAACTATATCTGTCCTCCCTGGAATATCTGATGATGAGTCTAGAACGAAGCCAACTGTGCTACGAGACCCTTTGTTTATATATAAACGGTTAAGTTCTCAGTAACTAAAAAGGTGTTTGTTGTGTCATTATCTAAGGCGAGATCAAATGTATAGACAAAAGTTGCAAGAGAAGTTAGCAGAGCCTCTGGCAACGTTGGTATACTTGTTATACACACATCAGAGTATGTCATGACATCACAAATACTGTTAACAAATATATTACCACTCAAAATACATAGTTTCTTCATTAGAAATGCTATTATATATCATAAGTTAAAAAGATTTAAAATTTAAAATTGCATTTGATCTTTAAAAACTTAAGTAAATGACCTTTATCACAGGAATCATGGAATCAAGGGAGCCCTCGGCCTCCCATGGTGCCCTGGCCAGCCCTCGGCCTCCCTTGGTGCTCTGGCCAGCCCTCGGCCTCCCTTGGTGCTCTGGCCAGCCCTCGGCCTCCCTTGGTGCCCTGGCCAGCCCTCGGCCTCCCTCGGTGCCCTGGCTAGCCCTCGGCCTCCCTTGGTGCCCTGGCCAGCCCTCGGCCTCCCTTGGTGCTCTGGCCAGCCCTCGGCCTCCCTTGGTGCCCTGGCCAGCCCTCGACCTCCCTTGGTGCCCTGGCTAGCCCTCGGCCTCCCTTGGTGCCCTGGCCAGCTCTCGACCTCCCTTGCAGCCCTGGGGCGGGCGACCAGGTCCAGGTCCAGGTCCAAGACCCATGGGGCGAGTGACCCCATTCACTCCCAGCAAAGTCACACGTGCGCTCCACCTGAGTCATGCTTAGGTCTCCTATACTTATGCTTAAACTCTAAGCACCCATACACGGGTTGCAAATCCACGCTTGCAAACATACACTTTCAACACTCATCTTACCAGTACTAAGAATACTGTGCGAGCGGGGCACACACACCTGGGCAGGTGTACCACAGGTGGTGCACCTGCCCGAGTGCTCACCCTAACCTAACCAACCACCTCTTAACCTCACTAAGACTACGACCGGGTGTGGGGCACCACTCACCGTGCAGGGACGGGTCGTCCCGCACTCACTTGGGCAGGTGGTCGTGCACGGTCATAGTCCTAATTTACCCTACTAATGGTAGCACCATACTAGTGGTTTCAATAGTAACAGCAGTGTGTTCTGTCTACTAGCGGGCTTCATATATGATTGTTACAACAGTGCAAGAACTTGCAAAGGAAACGAATGTGTCATTTTATAAATATTGAGAAAACTACAATAAATGTATTAATTACTCACAGTCCCCGAGGCAGACGGAAGGCGAGGGGCTGGACGTAGCCCAACATGTCGCCAGTCTCACACAGGACGCGCGCCCATGACATCATCCGGATAGAGTTCAGTTGTGCTGCAAGATTATCACATTATATATATGATGCAGTTACTAAGGTAAAGATACCTGAACTCAGCGCTACAATGCAACTATTAACCCAGCCATTACAGCTGGAGTTCTATCCCCCATTGTCTTCATGTATCTAATGGGTTTCGACTTATCCAATACATTGCTTGTGCTGTATGTTCCTGTGTGGATAAAACCACCCCTGTTTTATCCACACGTGAACACACAGTTGAATATACAGGTTATTAAATATACCGTTCCAATATTTTATACACAAACAGTGTAGGTCAAAGTGTTCCAACATTAAAATAGCCAAGCATCAATTTGCCTGCCTGTAACTAGCACTGGTCCCTGTGACACTTGTCACTTAACATCCTGTTTTGAACATCGAAAACGGGTATTTATGTATGTGAAAATATGTATAATATTTAAACATATAATCATCTGGGCTGTCAGCGGAGGGAATATTGAAACAGACCTTCAGTGAAGGACGTCGGCATCCCTCCTAAGTCATAGAAGAACCTGTCTGACCGCTTCAGCCTGGTGAACTGCTCTCCAACGATGCACCTGAGTGGCGGGAAACATGAGATTAGTCATCAGTTTTATGCTTGAAATATATACGATTGAAAAGCCATTATCTTGAGTGGAGGAGCTGGGAAACATATGATTGGTCAAACGTTTTGTTGTGTGGCGGGAAAACATGATTTGTCAATAAAGGTCAAGGGAATGGAATTATCAGGGGAAAGCGCCAAGCCATTATAACTATATAGCACTGGGAAGGGATCAGGATAAGGATTTGGGATGGGACAGGGGAAGGAATGGTGCCCTACCACTTGGACGGTTGGGGATTGAATGCCGACCTGCATGAAGCAAGACCGTCGCTCTACCGTCCAGCCCCAGTGGTTGGACCGCAATAAAGGCCAAGATTACCTCCAGTGCTATCTCGCTATCTTCCCTGTATTGGTTTCCAAGTGTCGGAGATAGGAAGCTTTAAGTTAGGCTTATCAAGGTCCCTTAAGGTCAATAACTTTCTCAGCACGCAACCCACAACAGATGCCTTACTCCTCGGTTAACAAAGGCATTAGGAGTAAGGAAACGTGCCCAAATGTTTGGTCTTACCTTGGATTTGAACCCAAGACCATTCGGTTATGAGCAGGCTTATCCCACCACTACATAACAGGAATTCTAGATTTCTTTATTCCTTTCACTCCCACTGTGTTAAGCATTGTCATCCTCCTTTCCTCTCTACCACATTCATTGTAGTTTTTTTTATATTCTTTTTTCTTATTTTTCATATTCCTTTCTTCTTGAATTTTCTTCTTGGATATTCTTGAATAAATACAATGATAACATTATTATTATTGTCTCACCTGAAGGTGGGTCCGAGGAAGGCCCCCGGGACGCGCCTCTCAGAGATCCCGGCTATGAACGGGTCGATGTCGTCGACGGAGGCGTAGAGCTGCTGGAGCACGCGCACAACCTGTACGGGGAGCGACGGTCTTAGTGGGTGAGGCAGGTGCTGGCGACCAACATGGACACCAGGGTGTACCAGGACACCAGGGTGTACCAGGACGCCAGGGTGTACCAGGACACCAGGAGTGTACCAGGACACCAGGAGTGTACCAGGACACCAAGAGTGTACCAGGACACCAAGAGTGTACCAGGACACCAGGGTGTACTAGGACACCAGGAGTGTACCAGGACACCAGGAGTGTACCAGGACACCAGGAGTGTACCAGGACACCAGGAGTGTCCCAGGACACCAGGGTGTACCAGGACACCAGGGTGTACCAGGACACCAGGGTGTACCAGGACACCAGGGTGTACCAGGACACCAGGGTGTACCAGGACACCAGGGTGTACCAGGACACCAGGGTGTACCAAGACATGCAGGGTGTACCAGGACACCAGGGTGTACCAGGACACCAGGGTGTACCAGGACGCCAGGGTGTACCAGGACACCAGGGTGTACCAGGACGCCAGGGTGTACCAAGACATGCAGGGTGTACCAGGACGCAGGGGTAAGGTCCCCCGCGACACTCCAAGTGCGGTGTTTGGTACACAGACAAGTATTCACCAATAGTGTTAACAGTCGAGGTGGGTATAAGGCAGAGGACAGTTAACATGGCCACAGCTGCTGAAGAGTCTCACTGTACCAGACGCTCGCCGCCTACCAGACAACGGTGACTTACGCACTCACTGAGGACCGTTACTCTCTTGTTTAATACAGCAACTTTTACCTCACTGCCTAAGAACACCTGACTATATGCCCGAAACGCATTGCGTAATAGTGGCTTTAGGCATTGTATGTACTAGCTCTATCTATAAGCCGATCAAATTATGTAAAATCACTTGTATGTATGTACCTTACCTGAATAAACATATTTATATATTTACTTATATGACAGTTTTATATTGTTAGATGCAATGGTAGAAGATAGTGAGGTCCTGCATCAACACTATTTTCTGCTGTGTTTTTACCTTTTGTTTGTAATTGGCCTTTATTGATATATTATTATATATTATATATCTCAATAAAAGGTGAATAGCACGTCACCTGTGTTAAAGTCCTCGTTAACGAGGTGATTCTGTCATACATGAACCATCGTTAGTAATAATCAGTGGATTGTTTGAATTAATTATGTCAGTGATTGGACTGCAGTATTACAGTGATCATATTCAACTTGTTTATGTCAGAATGTTAGAGTTAGAGTGAAGTTAACCTGTAGTTTGGTTCATGGTGTTTTCCCTTTCACCAGTACAGTAACTCTAATGAACAAATCCAGAAGGGTTCGAACCTACGTCCGAGAAGATTCCAGACGCGCCTTAATCGACTGAGCTACAACATGGTAAAAGAATTGCAACTGGGAGTTCAGCTTTACTTACCACAGATCCTGCAGTCTCTCCGAGACACAAACCAGGGTTTTACACAATTCCCCCCATGCACCCGACCTCTGTCAATAAGCTATTCTACCTCTTCGCCCTTACTTCAAACAGTAACTCTATAGTAACTCTAGTTGGGGTGAGGCCGAGTGAAGAGAGACTCGGGGCGACACCTCAGGTACGACCGTTATAGCTCAATTAGACGTTGTTGTTGTTTCAGATTTAGCTACTCAGAACGAAGTGTCCATGTAGCACGGGCTATGGTGAGCCCGTAAACTCTCAATTAGACTTAACTCTTACTCTAAACACATGGAGATGCTGGTGCCCCTCACTGTGTCTCGTCTACCAACAAACCTTACCTCCGGCCGGATAACGTCGAGCAGGTCCTCGAAGGTCCTGGCCCTTGGAAGTCCGCAAGCTTCTCTCAGTTCATTATAGGGAGCGATGCCGTGGTCGCGGCCCCGCTGGGTGTTGAGGGCCACCAGGTCCAGCCCTTGGGGCATCGCTTCAGTCTGAAACATCAGCATCAGATATTAATGTGTGTTCAGCCTTGACGTATTGTAGCAACGTATTCCTCTTATACTGTGTGTACACCTCCCATCAACCTCACTCCTCCATACACAACAACTATATTTCTATATTACATACGATGTTCATTATACAAAAATTATCTTCCTGCATTAAATACACTCGTAAATTGAAGCATAAAACTCTGGCTGTATTCCTCTTTTATACGTATATAAAGGCGTGGGTGACCTGGAAATTAACTGATATAAGACAAGACTGAGAGTATGAAGCGAGGGACAACTTGCCTGGAAGAGTCTGTTGGTGAGAGAGGAAGAGACAGAGTTGTCCAGCTCCTGGGTGGGTTGTGTGGCCAGGCCGCGGAGGAGGCCGTCCAGCCTGCCGGGGCCGTAGACGCCGCGCGGGTTGTTGAAGTTGTCGTGGAGCAGCACCGAGCCCTCTGACATGCCCTTCTTCCCCACCAGCCTGCACGACAACACTATGTGAACTTTGTGTACCTTCAGGTTACTGTGGACACCAGTGAACGCCATCTGGTTCTTACTTCAAACAATTTAAAACTCAATTCGCGTTCAAATGAACAAATCCACAAGGCCCATGACGAGGATTAATTCGCGTTCATCACTCTTGAATGAAGAAATCTAGGGACTCAACCCGCCCTTTTTCACCGATTTGTGTGGGGGGGGGGGGGGGTCATTATTTGGCCTTACCCCGTCTCAATTAGACCAATAGGACCGACACCGACCAGTTTATGTCCGTCCCATACCCTAGACCACTCGTCTTGCAAAATTAAGTGAGGCTAGGCCGAAGCTTCTGGCCTCCAACTTTGGACAAACATATGTAGACAAATTAAGTAATTATGCACAGCCTCCTGTTAATTTTTCATATGGCTTTTGTTATTTGCAACACCTCATACTTGCATATGCAAGATGCTAAATGTTCAGTCTGAAACTTTATTAATGCCTTTAATTAATGTCTAGCAGGCAAGTTCATGGTACAGCCATGTACCCCCTTTTTTTATCTCTATTTTTATTTGTTCTCAACACATTTTATTCTTTATACTCAATTAGTATTAAGCTTTAGTCATTTATGTTTTTCATGCCCGAAACGCTTTGCGTAATAGAAGCTTTAGGCATTGTATGTACTAGCTCTATCTATAAATCAATCATTCTTTGTAAAATCTCTTGAATGTACTGTATGTACCTTACCTAAATAAACATTTATTTATTATTTATTTATTTATAGTTACATATGCAAATTAACATAGGCGATTTCAATTTCAGTTACGACTATCATAGTAGTAGGCATCCCTCAGTCTCGGGAGACTATGGAGTCGCGGTCTGGTTGTCAATCCTGGTGCAGCATCTGGTGTGACTGATGAGGCCAATCCCAGAGTGGCAGTCCATCCCACACCGAGTACAAACGAAGTCCGATTCTGGTCTGTCTTCCTGGCTACCGGCTTTTCTTCTCTGTCTCTTTGCCTCCGATTCCTTGGCAAGTGACTCCTCGAACTTGGAGAGACCACTTTGAACAGACTTCCTCCAGGCTGAACGGTCTGCAGCCAGTGTCTCCCATATAGCAAGATCGACGTCCATGGCTTTCAGGTCCCTCTTGCATACGTCTTTGTACCGTAGCTGGGGCTTGCCTGTTGGATGCTTTCCCTGCATCAACTCTCCGTACAGGAGATCCTTGGGGATCCTGCCGTCGCCCATTCTCACTATCATAGTCCATAACAAATACCCATACAAGAGAAAATCTGCTATTAATTACCTACACCAGAGAAAATTTCCTATTGATTACTCATACAGAATAAAATCTGAAGTTGTTACTGTTATGAAAAGTAATCATTATTCCTTGTTACAAGGAAAACAATCTCGGGGGGGGGGGGGAACTTGGATTAAGAAAAGTTTAGTATTGGTGTTTGCCATTTGAAGAATTACTGCCACTGGGTACTGGTCATACACTGAAGCATGCCCTGGGTACTGGTCATTCACTGAAGCATGCCCTGGGTACTGGTCATTCACTGAAGCATGCCCTGGGTACTGGTCATTCACTGAAGCATGCTCTGGGTACTGGTCACTTACTGAAGCATGCCCTGGAGTACTGGTCACTTACTGAAGCATGCCCTGAGTACTGGTCACTTACTGAAGCATGCCCTGGGTATTCGTCACTTACTGAAGCATGCCCTGGGTACTGGTCACTTACTGAAGCATGCCCTGGGTACTGGTCACTTACTGAAGCATGCCCTGGGTATTGGTCACTTACTGAAGCATGCCCTGGGTATTGGTCACTTACTGAAGCATGCCCTGGGTATTGGTCACTTACTGAAGCATGCCCTGGGTACTGGTCACTTACTGAAGCATGCCCTGTACTGGTCACTTACTGAAGCATGCCCTGGGTATTGGTCACTTACTGAAGCATGCCCTGGGTACTGATCACTTACTGAAGCATGCCCTGGGTACTGGTCACTTACTGAAGCATGCCCTGGGTACTGATCACTTACTGAAGCATGCCCTGGGTACTGATCACTTACTGAAGCATGCCCTCGATACTGGTCACTTACTGAAGCATGCCCTGGGTACTGGTCACTTACTGAAGCATGCCCTGGGTATTGGTCACTTACTGAAGCATGCCCTGGGTACTGGTCACTTACTGAAGCATGCCCTGGGTACTGGTCACTTACTGAAGCATGCCCTGGGTACTGGTCACTTACTGAAGCATGCCCTGGGTACTGGTCACTTACTGAAGCATGCCCTGGGTACTGGTCACTTACTGAAGCATGCCCTGGGTACTGGTCACTTACTGAAGCATGCCCTGGGTACTGGTCACTTACTGAAGCATGCCCTGGGTACTGGTCACTTACTGAAGCATGCCCTGGGTACTGGTCACTTACTGAAGCATGCCCTGGGTACTGGTCACTTACTGAAGCATGCCCTGGGTACTGGTCACTTACTGAAGCATGCCCTGGGTACTGGTCACTTACTGAAGCATGCCCTGGGTACTGGTCACTTACTGAAGCATGCCCTGGGTACTGGTCACTTACTGAAGCATGCCCTGGGTACTGATCACTTACTGAAGCATGCCCTGGGTACTGGTCACTTACTGAAGCATGCCCTGGGTACTGGTCACTTACTGAAGCATGCCCTGAGCAAGGGAGTGGCCAAAGCGGAAGGCGACGGTGGTGAACTCATTCAAGAGAGCGGCGTTGATGTTGCCGTCGTAGTCCCTAGAGAAGCCCTCCCGCCGTGGCAGTAGTCCGTTCTCGGCCATGTAGTCCTTGCCTGCGAGGTCACACAAGGTTAAGGTCAGGTCAGGGAGGTCACAGACACCCGAGGTCACGTCAGGACAAGTGACAATAACAGAGGACAATGAAGGAGCAACTATGCAGGCGGCACAACACTAAAATACTGTACAACCAAGCGAAATAACTGCAGGAAGGCAAAATACAATATTGTAAAAAGTGTAAATTCTAACTGATATTAGTCATATATAACTAGTAATAATTCTATTAGCCAAGGCTAAATGAAGAATGTTTACCTAGGATAATCGGTAGAAATTCATTGTAGATGATGTGCTGGTAGATGGCCACCACTATCCTCCTGGTCTCCTGGTAGATGGTCTCGTCTGACCAGTTTGGGTTGAGACGGGCCAGCTCCCGGGCGATGCGGTTGTGCAGTCTCAAGAATGATGTCTGGACTGCAGTGAGGCTGATGTGCTGATTCACCCGGTTGTCTCCTGTCCAGGGATTGATGATAATAAGTGACTTGGTCACAACGAGGTCCTTGGTCCAGGTACTCCTGCTGGGTACCTCCAGCTTGGTACTCTTACCAATAAAATAATTTGGTGTAGAGAGGCATCGGATGCTGGCTGACCAAAGGTCGCCATTATTCCTCCGCCCACCTAAGTAGTACCTCAATATATTTACCAATTATTTCTAACCTGTAGGATGTATACAAACGTTTGGGTAATGTATATATTCAGATATTTTTTAAAAGCTTGTCATCTGGTATTCTTGGGCAAGCGTCAGCGGTCATCAGTGACTAGAATAAAAATGGTGGACGGAGGAAGTCGCGTGGAAGGGGATCCCGGGGTGTAGCAGGACCTAATCCAATTCATGTGTACACAATGACTAAAGCTCCTTGGGAACGAGTATGAATGGAATTGTTGACAGATTTTGTGGAACCAGAAAAAGGGAACAAACACTTGCTTGTAATGGTTGATAATTTTTCACGCTATTGCGAACTAGTTCCTATCCCGAACAAAACAGCAGAAACTATAGCCAGTGCAGTCCATGACCAAATAATTTGTAGATATAGTATGCCTAAAAGAATCCTTTCAGATAATGGTCCTGAATTCAGTAATAGCATTTTAACTTGCTTGTAACCTTGGATTGTCAATGAGCAATCTGAGAGCAGCAGTAAACCGAGAACTTCAACAAGATCTTGTAGATCTGAGACAAAGTGAAATTGACACCAGTAATTCCATCTATCATCATACTATCATGCAAGAGGAGCCACACATCTATGGATCATCCAATAAAATCAGCAGACTTCTAGATGTTACTGCTGCTCGGCTTAGACTCGGTTACAAGTATCTCTGGGAATTCTCATTATCTGCCGATGTAGACCTGACCAAATGTAAACTGTGTCAACAAATTATTCGCACACCCTCCGTCACTGTGTGATGGAGTGCGAAAAGATACGTGAATTTAGAGACAATTCTATAACCAATGTTCCAGCGATGTGTAAATATTTCATTTAAAATGATCTGTTACCAGAAATTTTAGCCAAATATCCCCAGTTTGCTAACTGTAGGTAGTAACTGAGTGACTGTAACCTATCCACCGCTGCCCACTGGATGGGAGGCGGTGTGCAGGACAAACATATAAATTTTGACACTAGCTCTCCACATATGTCAGTTGCTTAATTTAGAACCTGTATTTGAGGTCGATCTCGAACCCATTGTTGATGTGACGACTTATATTGAATTTTGTAACTATCTCACCAAGATTGTAACTTGCTTAGCTAAATGAATTGTGGGGTTCAGTCCCTGAGCCCATTATGTGCCTCTGTAACCCTTTCCACTACCGCTCACGGGGATGGGTATGGGGTGCATAATAAATGAACTAAACTAACTTGTGCGATTTATATAACATTAAAAAATGTAGTATTATGCCATATCACCCAGCAAGTAATGAGTTAGCAGAGCGTACTAACAGGAAAGTATTAGATGCTTTGAGAGTCACGTTGAATTTTGATGACAGTAATTGGGATGAGTTCATACCCTTAATTCAGTGTGCCATAAATTCTTTGATTAATGTTTCTACAGGTGACACTTCTCACACTATTATTTATGGTACAGATAAGATCGTCCCTAATGAATTGATTAACATACCCCTTACTCCTTTGTATAACATAGATGATTTTGTTCAAGTGAAGCGTAGACAAATGCAACTAGTTTTCAAGAAAAGAAGAGAACACTTGTCAAAGGCAACAGCCGAGTTCACTCAAGAAAGGAATGCACGAGCTAAACCCAATAAGATAACTGTTGGATCTATAGAAATGGTACTTAACCAACACAGGTCTGGCCCTATGTACAAGTTGACTAAGTAATTTTTGGGATCATATAAGGTAATCGAGCTTATCAAAGGTAACAAGTACAGACTTAAGAATTTGTTAACAGGAGAGTATATAAATGAACATTTAGACCACATGAAGCTAGCCAAAATGACTGTTGACGAGACTGATGAGGAAGATGACAATGAACTTACCCAGACAGATTCTTCTATTGGGACACCACCTTCTGTGGCTGACAGACCACTTGATGTACAGCCAAAAGTTCCGTTAAAGTTCTAACAACCACAATGAGACCAGTGATCCCTGACTGCTATCACTCACATGTTAGCCTTCTCCATCGAGTCTTTGTATATAGCTTGTAAATATATTGTACATAAATTTTTTCTGTCATCTAATCTTAAAATTCCTTTCTGGTTGTTAGGTCAGGACTTTTGTTCTATTAAAGCAGATAATTGTTTTTAATCATTTTTCCAAGCACAAGCCATTAACACATGTTAGTAATTTTGTTTTAGGCGCCACCTTGAATTGTATTGTTCATATCTGATACCGAGACATGTATATGTTCTCCATGCTCTTGTTCAGTTCAAACATTGTCACCATGATTTTTCACCTACTATGTTCTAATTTTTTTATGTGCACATACCGAACGGTGTTAGTATTCCACACACCTGAACTTCTTTTAATATTTATTATGCAAATTCACATGTAAGTCATTATTGAATGCCACCGAGGTCCTTTTCAATATCAATGTAACTATCTAGCTAGCCAGAGTTTGTCGACAAGGGACGTCGACTTGGTAGCGCGTCTGAGCGGTGTTAGTATTCAAATTGTACGGCGGTTGGGATATAGCCAATCACAGTCAAGTAGGCCTCTGACGTCATTCTCCACATAAGAGCTGGTACTTGCCGTTCTGGTGATGAGTCAGTATTCACACAGACCAGAGTTAGGTACGACCTCGGCCGGCCAGATAAACAACTTGTTACCTTACTCAATAAACTGCTGAAGTGATCAACCGTATATCCTCTACTATCCAGCAAGAACCATATATCCAAGAAGGTAACTAATAGGGGGTATTTACTATGCCAGTTGTTTCAGCTGAGGCACTGTTTGAACTGATTTATGTGCACGAAAACAAAAGCGTCATTCTGAATAATTCAAGCACTAAATATATAATATGAGTCCAGATTTCATATCATATTTTCTATGTGTGACTTGATGATGATTTTTCTCTGTGGATGAACGTTTATGGTGTCTGAATAATGTGTCTATATTTATCTTGGGAGAAGTGATGTCAGGATTGAAAGAGTTTTGCTTATAATGATATTTCATATCCCAGCACACTAACTGAAGTCAAGACTGAGGTGTTGGAGCCCGCTGATTGATGTTTATGTTACCTTTGTATAATTTTTGGTTGTAAATGTATTATTAATATTATACACACTCTAGGCGTTACTGTTCTCCTTTGGGGAGTTTCCCGACATTTACCAGCAGGCTCGTCTAATACATCCCGAGGAGCACAACCAAGTGAAACTACTTGTAGGGTACCAATGGGTAGTTCTAGCCTAAACCACGGTGAGCACAATAACCTAATAGGTACCTCCAGCTGGGTACCTCCAGTTGATCCAGCTTTTTATTAAGCATAATGGCAAGTTATACTAAATTTGTGGTAGTTAAGGATTTATGTGTAGAATAAAACTTCCATCAATTTCTATAGTGAAAAAGCTAAATAACTTGCTGCATTTTCCTCGGGAAAAACCCACATACACCAATTGACGTATGGCGCACTCTTAGGGTTAAAAGAGACAGCACATGTGAATTCATGTCCAGAATTAAAAATGAAGAAAATGCCAAACAATGAACATATACTTAAAATACCAACAATTAGAAACATAATGAACTACAAGTCTTCACGTGAGTTAATAATTGGCTTATACAGGAATGTATGTATAGACACAGACTCTTGGGTGGTATTTTACCAGTTCTGAAATGAAGCACTTCCTCACAAATTCGCCAAAATGAGAGACTCATAGAGATGGATAGAGGCATTGTCAAGTTCCCACGAGAGGAAAACATCTTACCGGCTCTTAAACATGGATTTCTTTCCCTGGCGGGTTGGCACAAGATGTTGTCAGGGTCGGGGGGAAGGAGGTCATTTCCCTGCACGTTCAGGAGGCCACCACGGAATTGTCGCAGCTGCTGCTCCTCCTGGGCACTCGACCCGTAGATTTGTGACCCGTCCAGATGGTGCGTGACCTGGTTCATCTGCCGGGGATAAAGTACTCTAAATGTGGCGAGATAGTGGGTATGGTGGTAAGGGAAATAGATGTGTGAGTCAGTGTAAGCAACTCCAGCCTCCACCTGGCTCACCTGCTCAGCGTATCCTAAATTACAGGGGTCGGTGCGGGGGGCGAACATGGACCTGACGAAGTTCATACAGCGGCGACCACTCTCACCGAAGAAGGGGTCGTTGGCGGGAACCTCGATGGGTAAGCAAGCCGGGTGGAGTAAGGGCGGGGACACCACGTTACGGCCGTTGTTACTGCAACACTGGATACCGCTCATGTTCCCTGGCCAGGCAACACACACACTTGTTATCACCAGAAATGTTACTTTATTTAACACACATGCAATAAAATGTTCTCTCTGAGCATACTTGGCGGGAGGGGAACCGGGAGGAACCCAGTGGTGTATGGCTCTACCATAAAGGGTGTCATCACTTATGTAAGCTACAATGTAAATCTACCATCAGAACATGTCGCCAATCAACTAACATATGAGGGAAGTATGGAGACAACTCTGATCATCGCCACCAACCGCGCGGGTGAAGGCACGGGCCCGCCCCACCACACCCTTCCAACCTTAGAAAGACCAACGCTGGCATTGCCTTTTCTAGTTACAGATGTAATTTTTTCAATGTTATCCCAGTTGTAAAATAATTATATCGCATTAATTTTGCATTATTATTTTGTCGGCCAATAGTTAATACCAATTGACATAGGCTGATATTTAATGGGAAATACTGTATTAGGATGAATGTGACTGATGACTGGGAGCTCTTGGTGATGACCAAGGTAAAGAACACGTTGTCAATCAGAATAAAGAATATTTCGTACAGCTTGAACTTATTTCATTGATTGATGTTATGCACACTGGTCGATTCGTCCAGCTCATAGTATGAGCTGGACGAATCGACCAGAATCGAATGGTGTATATGTATTTCCAGGGAGGAAATACATATACAGTTTTGTATTTACACCTTCGTGTGCCGAGGTCGTCCGCAACTGTGTTTACCGGCACGGGATATTTTGTAAGTGAAAGTGAGAATATGGTTATTTACAAATCCACAAGGGCCGTGACGAGGGTTCGAACGTATGTCTGAGAGGATCCCAGACGCTGCCTTAATCGACTGAGCTACGACATGGTAAAAGATTTGCAACCGGGAAATCATCCTGATTTATCACGGGTTCTGCAGCCCCTCTGAGACACAAACCAGGGTTTTACGCAATTCCCCCATGAACCCCGAGCTCTGCCACTAGGCTGTTCTACCTCTTCGCTTGGAGAGGCTGCAGGACCCGCGGTAAATCAGGATGATTTCCCGATTGCAATTCTTTAACCATGTCGTAGCTCAGTCGATTAAGGCAGCATCTGGGATGCTCTCGGACGTAGGTTCGAACCCTCATCACGGCCCTTGTGGATTTGTTCATTTGATGAATCACGTTATTGTGATTTCTGTTGGTATATGGTTGTGTTTCAAACCAAGATGGCTCTGGAATCTTCCGCATATTCTTTAACTAAATCATGAATACTCTATTTTTCTTCATGGGCATCAGTAAGTACACCACACAAAGATTTTACAAAGTTTGCAATAACTTAGTGATCAGGAGGAACATATTACAAGGATTCAACTTTAATATTATCCTATTCATCAGAAGATGGAATACTTGGCTTTAACAGCATGGAGCGGGAGACTGTGGCTCCTCACCTGCAGCTCTACACCGACTTCTTGCAAAAGGACATGATGTACCCTTACAAAATTTGCCAGCACACTGTGCAATACCCAACTATAGAATTGAGGAAGAATTGCCAAAGACAATGCACATGATCACACGCTTCGCACACCATCCAGTTCTCCATATAGTATGAAAAGGAGCCCTAAATCCACCTCCACACAAAACTTTGCAACGAAATGGCAGATGCCGTGCTGATGAGCACGCTATAGAAACATATAAAACGACCTGGGAAACTTAGAAACACTCCAGGCGTGATAACAGAGACGTAGCCTCGGGCTGGGCCGCGCCAAGCTAACAGCCCACAGCTATAATTACTGGACAGATATAAGTGAACGTTTTTCGGGCTATTCATGCCCGTGCCACCTCTTGGGTGGCTTAATCTTCATCAATCAATCAAGTGAACATTGTATCCATCTCCATGTTCGAGACAATTCATCATTTAATATAAATCATTCATAATAACATAAATCATTCGTAATTTAACTCATGCGGCAGCAATAATCGGTTATGTCATCTATATTATAAGGTTTTATGTTTCTAATAGGATTCTTAGCAGGCATAAAGATTTTAAATGCTAAAAATATTGTCATTCATGAAGACGTAAACTGTTTATTCCAATATGGCGGCCAAATGGCACCTGCCGCACCATGTCGGTACTCTCTCTCTACATATATATCTCAATGATTTATTCTTACCGAGCCTGTTGATGGGAGTCTGGACGAGGTCGTGGTCGATGAACTGCCCCCACTGCATGAGGGAGAGGGTGTAGTCTGGGCTGGGATTGTCCACGTCTCCTGCTATGCTGGTGGACACCAGTCTGGCGGAGGGCAGCGGGCCGCCCAGCACACTCCCACGAGGCCGGAACAAACCTGCATACAAATAAACAATTGTAAATATGTTAAAGTGTATGGTATTTGAGGAATGTGTTGGCCTATGGTTTGCCTTAAATATATAAGCATTTGTTGTGTATATCTTATAGCCCCTCCTCAGGGCAAAGTGATTATATTCAATGGCCATCCTCCCTGGTTCAACACCTGGATATATCTAGATATATGTGATGCTCTGAAGACTTAATTAGCTTCCACTAATATTGTATTTGCAAACTGATAAGTGAATCTTTGTCCAAAATGGACACTATTCCCAAATTACAACTGTATTGTATTATAAATCCACGATTTAAAACAGAAAATATTTGTTTTCTTGGATAAACACGAAAGCATAAGTTATCTTTAATATCAAATTATAGGGGATACTCAAATAGGTTTTTAATTTTATATGTTTGAGATTAATACACGGTATAACCTAATCTAACCATGAATATAGGGTAAATAATAGCACTAATTATGAGTAAATGAACTGAAGTTCTGAGGTAACTCGAACTTATGATCAACAGACTGCCAGCCGCCACCACTGTACCACCATGACCTGTTATAAGTTATACAATCTCATATTTACTAATCGACAGGAAGTCTGGAGGCCTCTCCTGAAGCCAAACCAAGTTTTACATATATCCCCCAGGTACCCGCATGTGGATGAAGTTCCAGTCGATTCATGGAATTCCAGGTTGTATAACTTATACCAGGACCGGTGGTGCATTGGTGGAGGTTGCAGCTGCCAGTCTGTTGGTCGTGGGTTCGAGTCAATTAAGTGCTTCAGTGGATTTTCTCATTAGAAAATGAGAAAGTTAGTTGCATATTAGTCTGATTTCTCTGTGTAACTAATTATGTAGTGGTTTTGAAGTGATCATAACGAGAGAACATCCTCCCTGAGGACAGGTTTTAATATTGATATTTAGAGCAATGTTTTGCCAGGCCAGCGTTGGGCCTTAGGAGAACTGCCAGAGTCCTCCCAATACTACAACGCCCCCACTTTACTCATCACCTCATTAACATCTTCTTCTTCTTGATAGTAGGTGCAGTTTGCATGAAGGGTTTGTCCTCCCGATGACTGCACCAGTACACATGTTGGTGGATGCGTTTATGTTGAGTCTCATTAACATGTAGAGTGTTATAAATCCATGAATTAAAATAGAAAATGTCTATGGTTTAAATATTTTCTTTGATAAACAACAACAGCAAAAGTGTTCTTTAATATCAAATTATAGGGAATACTCAAACAGTTTTTTAATGTCATATTTTGCTTGTTTAAGATTAATACATTGATTAAGGTAACCAGGTTATACTATTATTATTACACTGTATAACCTAACTTTTCCTCATGAGTATGACACAAATGAGGTATATTATAATAACAGAGAATGTTTTTCAAATGACGCTGAGAATCAATCAGCGTTTATCTTACGGCACAACTCCAGCCGCATGACATTTGAAAACTTGCATCGTTATTATAATCAAACATTTATATCATGGCTAAGTGGAAAAGTTGGAACATGTTGATAAGGTGAAGGGTGAGGTAGGGTGTGAGAGGATGGATTAGCAGCTAGCCTTTAGACTGTGTTGGAGTGCATGCCGTCAGTTTGCACTCTGACACGAGTGCACAAGGGTGCACTCACTCTAGATTCTGTAATTCATAAGCTAGCATTTTGTTGTTTAGTGCCTAAGAGAAGCATATATATAGGTCCTGGGCTGTTCTGAGAGACTACGAGGCCGCCGTAGCCTGTCTGTGAGAAGAGTTACAGCCATTAGTACAGAATTCACATGTAAGTGTATGGAGAGATGGAGAGGAGCGAGAAGTACTTGTGGTAAGGAAGGCCCAACGGTTCTCGTCACTTGTATCAACATCGGTTGTACGCCTTGACGTCACAGGCACCACGTGACTAGAGGGAGGCCTACAGTTGGTTGCGGCACCTCGGGAGATGCCGCCCTCGCCTCTGATTGGCCAATTCATAGAATAGAGGACACAAGCGTGGCCTGCTCCTGCCTCGCATTGGGGATCTGGGATCACGGCGATAGGAATGACCATAATTAAGAGTGTTTGAGTCCCCCCCCCCCCTGTCGTGTGTGTAATACACCAGAGAAAACATTAATAGTCAAGGGAAACTATTGTATATATTGATTGGTTCGATTCAATATTATACCGTTCTGTGTAGAGATTTCCGTGGATGTGTTGTCTCAGGAGTAACCAGTGATTCCAGAGAGATAAGGAGTTATCGGTTGTGATACCCTTTGTAAGTAATTACTGTGTTTATTGATTAATATGCCTGGATAGCTATCTTCAAGTGGCACTTAATGCTGTCTTTAAGTGGCACTTAAGGACATTAACGTACCGTTAAGATTGTTGTGTCTTGTATTAGATTTAGTAATTTATAAATAAATTGTTATTGTTTCCTAAAGAAAAGTTTCTTTATGTCAATACCTTCCAATATTATTGTCCCACCCAGGCTGCAACACATTGAATTGTTCTTGCAATATTTAGCGAAGGCCTGCTACTGGATTCGAATCCGATTCATAGCCGCACACATCAAATCAAACTTGGTGTGAGAAGCCGTGAGCAACCCTTAAGATTGTCCTAAACATTTGAGGAGCTTAACGACCTAGAGGATCAGGCTCCTATTGTTTGGGAACCCTGGCGGTTGTTCCCGACGTTTATTGCAGTTTTAAAGAATTAATTTGTTCTGGCATTTACCGTGTTGACTTCTGCAGTCCTTTCTGACTGTGGCAGGACTCACTGTAGTATAGTGAGGACTGTGGCAGGACTCACTGTAGTATAGTGAGGACTGTGGCAGGACTCACTGTAGTATAGTGAGGACTGTGGCAGGACTCACCGTCACTGTAGTATAGTGAGGACTGTGGCAGGACTCACCGTCGCTGTAGTATAGTGAGGACTGTGGCGGCACTCACCGTCGCTGTAGTATAGTGAGGACTGTGGCAGGACTCACCGTCACTGTAGTATAGTGAGGACTGTGGCTGGACTCACCGTCGCTGTAGTATAGTGAGGACTGTGGCAGGACTCACCGTCACTGTAGTATAGTGAGGACTGTGGCAGGACTCACCGTCACTGTAGTATAGTGAGGACTGTGGCTGGATTCACCGTCACTGAAGTATAGTGAGGACTGTGGCTGGACTCACCGTCACTGTAGTATAGTGAGGACTGTGGCAGGACTCACCGTCACTATAGTGAGGACTGTGGCGACACTCACCGTCGCTGTAGTGAGGACTGTGGCGGTACTCACCGTCACTATAGTGAGGACTGTGGCTGGACTCACCGTCACTGTAGTATAGTGAGGACTGTGGCGGCACTCACCGTCACTGTAGTATAGTGAGGACTGTGGTGACACTCACCGTCACTGTAGTATAGTGAGGACTGTGGCGACACTCACCGTCGCTGTAGTATAGTGAGGACTGTGGCGGCACTCACCGTCACTGCAGTGAGGACTGTGGCGGCACTCACCGTCACTGTAGTATAGTGAGGACTGTGGCAGGACTCACCGTCGCTGTAGTATAGTGAGGACTGTGGCGGCACTCACCGTCGCTGTAGTATAGTGAGGACTGTGGCAGGACTCACCGTCACTGTAGTATAGTGAGGACTGTGGTGGCACTCACCGTCGCTGTAGTATAGTGAGGACTGTGGCAGGACTCACCGTCACTGTAGTATAGTGAGGACTGTGGCAGCACTCACCGTCACTATAGTGAGGACTGTGGCGGCACTCACCGTCACTATAGTGAGGACTGTGGCAGCACTCACCGTCACTATAGTGAGGACTGTGGCAGCACTCACCGTCACTATAATGAGGACTGTGGCGGTACTCACCGTCACTGTAGTATAGTGAGGACTGTGGCGGTACTCACCGTCACTGTAGTATAGTGAGGACTGTGGCGGTACTCACCGTCGCTGTAGTATAGTGAGGACTGTGGCGGTACTCACCGTCACTGTAGTATAGTGAGGACTGTGGCGGTACTCACCGTCGCTGTAGTATAGTGAGGACTGTGGCAGCACTCACCGTCGCTGTAGTATAGTGAGGACTGTGGCGGCACTCACCGTCACTGCAGTGAGGACTGTGGCGGCACTCACCGTCACTGTAGTATAGTGAGGACTGTGGTGGTACTCACCGTCACTGTAGTATAGTGAGGACTGTGGCGGCACTCACCGTCGCTGTAGTATTGTGAGGACTGTGGCGGCACTCACCGTCACTGTAGTATAGTGAGGACTGTGGCGGCACTCACCGTCGCTGTAGTATAGTGAAGACTGTGGCGGCACTCACCGTCACTGTAGTATAGTGAGGACTGTGGCGGCGCTCACCGTCGCTGTAGTATAGTGAGGACTGTGGCGGCACTCACCGTCGCTGTAGTATAGTGAAGACTGTGGCGGCACTCACCGTCACTGTAGTATAGTGAGGACTGTGGCAGGACTCACCGTCACTGTAGTATAGTGAGGACTGTGGTGACACTCACCGTCACTGTAGTATAGTGAGGACTGTGGCGACACTCACCGTCGCTGTAGTATAGTGAGGACTGTGGCGGCACTCACCGTCACTGCAGTGAGGACTGTGGCGGCACTCACCGTCACTGTAGTATAGTGAGGACTGTGGCAGGACTCACCGTCGCTGTAGTATAGTGAGGACTGTGGCGCACTCACCGTCGCTGTAGTATAGTGAGGACTGTGGCAGGACTCACCGTCACTGTAGTATAGTGAGGACTGTGGCGGCACTCACCGTCGCTGTAGTATAGTGAGGACTGTGGCAGGACTCACCGTCACTGTAGTATAGTGAGGACTGTGGCAGCACTCACCGTCACTGTAGTATAGTGAGGACTGTGGCTGGACTCACCGTCACTGTAGTATAGTGAGGACTGTGGTAGGACTCACCGTCACTATAGTGAGGACTGTGGCGACACTCACCGTCGCTGTAGTGAGGACTGTGGCGGCACTCACCGTCACTATAGTGAGGACTGTGGCTGGACTCACCGTCACTGTAGTATAGTGAGGACTGTGGCAGGACTCACCGTCACTATAGTGAGGACTGTGGCGACACTCACCGTCGCTGTAGTGAGGACTGTGGCGGTACTCACCGTCACTATAGTGAGGACTGTGGCTGGACTCACCGTCACTGTAGTATAGTGAGGACTGTGGCGGCACTCACCGTCACTGTAGTATAGTGAGGACTGTGGTGACACTCACCGTCACTGTAGTATAGTGAGGACTGTGGCGACACTCACCGTCGCTGTAGTATAGTGAGGACTGTGGCGGCACTCACCGTCACTGCAGTGAGGACTGTGGCGGCACTCACCGTCACTGTAGTATAGTGAGGACTGTGGCAGGACTCACCGTCGCTGTAGTATAGTGAGGACTGTGGCGGCACTCACCGTCGCTGTAGTATAGTGAGGACTGTGGCAGGACTCACCGTCACTGTAGTATAGTGAGGACTGTGGTGGCACTCACCGTCGCTGTAGTATAGTGAGGACTGTGGCAGGACTCACCGTCACTGTAGTATAGTGAGGACTGTGGCAGCACTCACCGTCACTATAGTGAGGACTGTGGCGGCACTCACCGTCACTATAGTGAGGACTGTGGCAGCACTCACCGTCACTATAGTGAGGACTGTGGCAGCACTCACCGTCACTATAATGAGGACTGTGGCGGTACTCACCGTCACTGTAGTATAGTGAGGACTGTGGCGGTACTCACCGTCACTGTAGTATAGTGAGGACTGTGGCGGTACTCACCGTCGCTGTAGTATAGTGAGGACTGTGGCGGTACTCACCGTCACTGTAGTATAGTGAGGACTGTGGCGGTACTCACCGTCGCTGTAGTATAGTGAGGACTGTGGCAGCACTCACCGTCGCTGTAGTATAGTGAGGACTGTGGCGGCACTCACCGTCACTGCAGTGAGGACTGTGGCGGCACTCACCGTCACTGTAGTATAGTGAGGACTGTGGCGGCACTCACCGTCACTGTAGTATAGTGAGGACTGTGGCGGCACTCACCGTCGCTGTAGTATTGTGAGGACTGTGGCGGCACTCACCGTCACTGTAGTATAGTGAGGACTGTGGCGGCACTCACCGTCGCTGTAGTATAGTGAAGACTGTGGCGGCACTCACCGTCACTGTAGTATAGTGAGGACTGTGGCGGCGCTCACCGTCGCTGTAGTATAGTGAGGACTGTGGCGGCACTCACCGTCGCTGTAGTATAGTGAAGACTGTGGCGGCACTCACCGTCACTGTAGTATAGTGAGGACTGTGGCAGGACTCACCGTCACTGTAGTATAGTGAGGACTGTGGTGACACTCACCGTCACTGTAGTATAGTGAGGACTGTGGCGACACTCACCGTCGCTGTAGTATAGTGAGGACTGTGGCGGCACTCACCGTCACTGCAGTGAGGACTGTGGCGGCACTCACCGTCACTGTAGTATAGTGAGGACTGTGGCAGGACTCACCGTCGCTGTAGTATAGTGAGGACTGTGGCGCACTCACCGTCGCTGTATTATAGTGAGGACTGTGGCAGGACTCACCGTCACTGTAGTATAGTGAGGACTGTGGCGGCACTCACCGTCGCTGTAGTATAGTGAGGACTGTGGCAGGACTCACCGTCACTGTAGTATAGTGAGGACTGTGGCAGCACTCACCGTCACTGTAGTATAGTGAGGACTGTGGCTGGACTCACCGTCACTGTAGTATAGTGAGGACTGTGGTAGGACTCACCGTCACTATAGTGAGGACTGTGGCGACACTCACCGTCGCTGTAGTGAGGACTGTGGCGGCACTCACCGTCACTATAGTGAGGACTGTGGCTGGACTCACCGTCACTGTAGTATAGTGAGGACTGTGGCGGCACTCACCGTCACTGTAGTATAGTGAGGACTGTGGCAGGACTCACCGTCACTGTAGTATAGTGAGGACTGTGGTGACACTCACCGTCACTGTAGTATAGTGAGGACTGTGGCGACACTCACCGTCGCTGTAGTATAGTGAGGACTGTGGCGGCACTCACCGTCACTGCAGTGAGGACTGTGGCGGCACTCACCGTCACTGTAGTATAGTGAGGACTGTGGCAGGACTCACCGTCGCTGTAGTATAGTGAGGACTGTGGCGGCACTCACCGTCGCTGTAGTATAGTGAGGACTGTGGCAGGACTCACCGTCACTGTAGTATAGTGAGGACTGTGGCGGCACTCACCGTCACTGTAGTATAGTGAGGACTGTGGCAGCACTCACCGTCACTATAGTGAGGACTGTGGCAGCACTCACCGTCACTATAGTGAGGACTGTGGCAGCACTCACCGTCACTATAGTGAGGACTGTGGCGGTACTCACCGTCACTGTAGTATAGTGAGGACTGTGGCGGTACTCACCGTCACTGTAGTATAGTGAGGACTGTAGCGGTACTCACCGTCGCTGTAGTATAGTGAGGACTGTGGCGGCACTCACCGTCGCTGTAGTATAGTGAGGACTGTGGCGGCAATCACCGTCACTGCAGTGAGGACTGTGGCGGCACTCACCGTCACTGTAGTATAGTGAGGACTGTGGCGGTACTCACCGTCACTGTAGTATAGTGAGGACTGTGGCGGTACTCACCGTCACTGTAGTATAGTGAGGACTGTGGCGGCACTCACCGTCACTGTAGTATAGTGAGGACTGTGGCGGCACTCACCGTCGCTGTAGTATAGTGAAGACTGTGGCGGCACTCACCGTCACTGTAGTATAGTGAGGACTGTGGCGGCGCTCACCGTCGCTGTAGTATAGTGAGGACTGTGGCGGCACTCACCGTCACTGTAGTATAGTGAGGACTGTGGCGGCACTCACCGTCACTGTAGTATAGTGAGGACTGTGGCGGCACTCACCGTCGCTGTAGTATAGTGAGGACTGTGGCGGCACTCACCGTCACTGTAGTATAGTGAGGACTGTGGCGGCACTCACCATCGCTGTAGTATAGTGAGGACTGTGGCGGCACTCACCATCGCTGTAGTATAGTGAGGACTGTGGCGGCACTCACCGTCACTATAGTGAGGACTGTGGCGGCACTCACCGTCACTATAGTGAGGACTGTGGCGGCACTCACCGTCACTATAGTGAGGACTGTGGCGGCACTCACCGTCACTATAGTGAGGACTGTTGCGGCACTCACCGTCACTGTAGTATAGTGAGGACTGTGGCGGCACTCACCATCGCTGTAGTATAGTGAGGACTGTGGCGGTACTCACCGTCACTATAGTGAGGACTGTGGCGGCACTCACCGTCACTATAGTGAGGACTGTGGCGGCACTCACCGTCACTGTAGTATAGTGAGGACTGTGGCAGCACTCACCGTCACTATAGTGAGGACTGTGGCGGCACTCACCGTCACTATAGTGAGGACTGTGGCGGCACTCACCGTCACTATAGTGAGGACTGTGGCGGCACTCACCGTCACTATAGTGAGGACTGTGGCGGCACTCACCGTCACTATAGTGAGGACTGTGGCGGCACTCACCGTCACTATAGTGAGGACTGTGGCGGTACTCACCGTCACTGTAGTATAGTGAGGACTGTGGCGGCACTCACCGTCACTGTAGTATAGTGAGGACTGTGGCGGTACTCACCGTCGCTGTAGTATAGTGAGGACTGTGGCGGCACTCACCGTCACTATATTGAGGACTGTGGCGGCACTCACCGTCGCTGTAGTATAGTGAGGACTGTGTCGGCACTCACCGTCACTATAGTGAGGACTGTGGCGGCACTCACCGTCGCTGTAGTGTGGGGGACGGAGCCTCTGGAAGGTTGTCCTGGCCTGGCCCCACATGGGGTTGTCCAGGTTGTTGCAGGAACCGTCGACGGTGCGGTAGAACCTGTCCCTCTCCCGGCACTCGGGCTCCTGTGGACAGGTTTCAGACAGGACGGTGTTGGACAGTTCGAACTGCTGCAGACCGTAGCCAGCCTGCAGGGGACTCAGCCGGAACCTGCTCAGCGGAGATAAGAATGTAAAGCTTGCATCAGTAAGGTTGTTTGTGAGAGGTTCGTCTCTGCTGGCGGGGAGCAGAGTTGTAGCAGGGATCTAACAACGTTATTGGATAAAGGAAAGCTGTGTGTAAGTGGAATGAATAGTGGCAAGTTTGTCTAGAACATTAGTTTATTACACTAACATGAAATGGTCAATCGCCCGCCAGCATGTGGCCCGGCAGCATGTGGCCCGCCAGCATGTGGCCTGTTACGACTCTGGGTTCTTATTTGGAACCAGAGGTCACTTTGACTTCTTAAAGTAATATTTATACATTAATGAATAGGATTAGATCATGTGAGAAAGATATTTAATTAACAATAACATTTACATTCATGGTCCCTTAAATCCTGGGTAGGCATTTGTTTCCGTCTCCCTTGCTAGACATAAGACGAATCTTGTTACTCACAGAGCATTCAGACTCTGTGCTTATTGATTATTAAATATAATATTGAACTAGATATCAGCTATTCTTAGAATTGGTAAAAGTAGCTAGAAATGAATGTCGGTGAAGACTTGTAATGATTGTGGCTGTACGATCAGTTAGGTATCTTCCCGGCAGCTTCCTTGAGAGAGCTTTGAGGCTCTTCTATTGGTCTTCTCTGGTGAGCTGTGGTACCAGGCGGTCCTACATCCTTGTGGGTTGTTCCTCGTTCTCCTCTTCTCTTAATCTTACCTTATTTTATGTTACTGCTATACCCAGTTAAATACCTTATTATACTATTACCGTGCTATTAGCTAGGAGTGTGTTTATTTATTTTTGTAATCTAAGCCAGTGTTTTGGATCCCAAAGTGTGCTCTTGGGTGACTAGTGAAACCATGCGTGCTAAAGTTTACCTGGGCTACTTTAAGTGTTTACAAGTGTCCCTTCAAGAAAGTAGGCTTTACCCTAGTTTGCAGTTGTAAACCTTGTTTCCTACTTATGTGGACCAAGGATTTAACGTAACGTAGAGTGGTAAAGTGATTTACTGTATTTTGGTATATGGGGTTATTAGAGGGTTTAATAAATAAGGTTAGAGTTTCAGGAGTCTCCTTTCATCCTGTTTGTAGTGGAATAGATGATCAACCATAGACAACAGACTTCTACTTAAAAACAAGTATTTGTTGCTGGGAATATCTTCCCTGGGGGCCGGGCCTGTCTAATATCCACTATTTTAGGATCTTGACTTTAACTATTGGCCCTCCCAGAACAACCACCTGCCCCCCATAACAAGTGGGGGGCCTGTCCGGGAGCTGAAATTTGTTATATATAAATTGTAAAAAGTTAGATTTTGAGTGCCGAAACTAAAATTTCTTGACTTCCTAGGTACAATTGTGTGGTAGCCTAGGGTCCAGCTCAACTAGCAAAGGATACATCTTGCACTGATTGGATATCTAACTGGATCTCTTCATGATTGAGGTAAGTGTGGTCTTTTAACATGGGCCGTGCAAATTTTTGTATTTTCAAATTTGTTTTGCCAGTATCTAGATTAATTAGTGATTGCAGCTAAATTGCAGGAACTGGCAAAGTGGGAGGCAGTGACAAACTGACAGACAGTAGGGGCCCTATGAAGGAACTGGGTAAAGTACTCCCACAGAAACATTTACACGTGACCCCTGAAAGGGGGCCAGAAATAGCTTCAGACGAGGACTAACAATCCTGCAGGACACAGAGGCAGCTTAATGCTGGCAACCGTCACATTCTGACGGCAGCAAATTATTACAGTTTACATTAAAACAAAACTTGAGTAAATACTGCTTGGGAAACAAGCTTGTTCACTTATGTAAGAAATTACCGAGTAATATATTAGACGTGATCGCGGGAGAGTTTCAACCGTTGGGGCTCATCAGGTTCTATCCCATCTTAGTGAGGTCCTAACAACATCAGAGGCCCGAGACTGTTCAACACGCTTCCACTACACATAAGGGACATAACTGGCCGACCCCTCACAGTGTTCAAGAGAGAACTATCAACATCAGAGGCCCGAGACTGTTCAACACGCTTCCACTACACATAAGGGACATAACTGGCCGACCCCTCACAGTGTTCAAGAGAGAACTATCAACATCAGAAGCCCGAGACTGTTCAACACGCTTCCACTACACATAAGGGGCATAACTGGCCGACGCCTCACAGTGTTCAAGAGAGAACTATCAACATCAGAGGCCCGAGACTGTTCAACACGCTTCCACTACACATAAGGGACATAACTGGCCGACCCCTCACAGTGTTCAAGAGAGAACTATCAACATCAGAGGCCCGAGACTGTTCAACACGCTTCCACTACACATAAGGACAAAACTGGCCGACCCCTCACAGTGTTCAAGACAGAACTATCAACATCAGAGGCCCGAGACTGTTCAACACGCTTCCACTACACATAAGGGACATAACTGGCCGACCCCTCACAGTGTTCAAGAGAGAACTATCAACATCAGAGGCCCGAGACTGTTCAACACGCTTCCACTACACATAAGGGACATAACTGGCCGACCCCTCACAGTGTTCAAGAGAGAACTATCAACATCAGAGGCCCGAGACTGTTCAACACGCTTCCACTACACATAAGGGACATAACTGGCCGACCCCTCACAGTGTTCAAGAGAGAACTATCAACATCAGAGGCCCGAGACTGTTCAACACGCTTCCACTACACATAAGGGACATAACTGGCCGACCCTTCACAGTGTTCAAGAGAGAACTATCAACATCAGAGGCCCGAGACTGTTCAACACGCTTCCACTACACATAAGGGACATAACTGGCCGACCCCTCACAGTGTTCAAGAGAGAACTATCAACATCAGAGGCCCGAGACTGTTCAACACGCTTCCACTACACATAAGGGACATAACTGGCCGACCCCTCACAGTGTTCAAGAGAGAACTATCAACATCAGAGGCCGAGACTGTTCAACACGCTTCCACTACACATAAGGGACATAACTGGCCGACCCCTCACAGTGTTCAAGAGAGAACTGGATAAACACCTCCAAAGGATACCTGATCAACCAGGTTGTGATTCATACGTCAGGCTGCGAGCAGCCGCGTCCAACAGCCTGGTTGACCAGTCCAGCAACCAGGGGCCTGGTCGACGACCGGGCCGCGGGGACGCTAAGCCCCGGAAACGCTTCAAGGTAACATCTTACAGGAGCTCCCTCTTATGGGCCAATAAGTATTCTGTAGTTTCCTTTCTTCAAATATTCTGTTATATCTACTTCTTGAATCCATGTTTGGTGGCCTCAACTACGTCACAATAGTAATTAATAATTATTAATAATTATTAATAATTATTAATATCGTTAAGACACATTCCTGTGCTGAGAGACGAAGCCTCAAACATATGACGGATGTTGGTCAACCAGAGCCTTGTTGCCATAGATCTTTGTGAAGGCTTCCTGTTGCAGGTGGTTGAAGGTAGACTGTTGCAGGCGGTGAAGGCTTCCTGTTGCAGGCGGTGCAGGCTTCCTGTTGCAGGCGGTGCAGGCTGCAGGTCGCAGCGTCACAGTATACACCGTCACTACACCAGGCCCGGAACGCCTATACTTCAGTACCGGGCGAGTAAATTAACGAGAAGACTAAACTTACCTGTTCTGGAGGTGGTTGCCCGCCATGGCGTTAACAAAGGCGTCCTCGACCAAGTTTAATAGCCAGAGGTGATGTCAGGAAGTTCTGGAGATGTCCGAAGGCCGGGTCCGTCACCTCCGTCACCTCTATGTCCCTCGCTCGCAGCTCCTGAAAACCACAACACAATAATAATATTGTTTACTGGACGAGAAGAGCGATAAATAATTCAAGAACATTAATGCAATTGGGTGTACGGTGGAATATAATGACTGGAGTGAAGAATATAATGAAACGTGTTTGACCAGACCACACACTAGAAGGTGAAGGGACGACGACGTTTCGGTCCGTCCTGGACCATTCTCAAGTCGATGCGAATGAGTCCAGGTTGTTGATCAACTTGAGAATGGTCCAGGACGGACCGAAACGTCGTCGTCCCTTCACCTTCTAGTGTGTGGTCTGGTCAAACTACTTCAGCCAGGTTATTGTGACTCGTCGACTGCATGAAGGAAGGTATATTTACCCTGTCCAAGAGGTCCTTGTTGGCCAGAGCCCTGAAGCCTGCTTTACCAGCCTCGTTGATGATGTCATTAGAGAAGCCAAGTGGTGGTATGTTGATCTCCGGCTGGGTGAACAGCTGCCTCAGGTTACCTGCACAACACACAGCTCTCAGTTCCACGTTTATTGTCACACAGGTGTTAAACGTGTTCCATAACTTATATTTACTAGTGTATATTATAATTATCAGGCTTATTGCTACATATGTGCCTTCATGTAGTCACTATGTTGAGTTCTTGAAGGTCTTCTTCATTCTTGAATGTACATTCAATGTGTATTCGTGTTAATTCAGCATTATATGGAGTGGGAGTGTGTGGTTTGTGTGTGGTGAGTTATGGGTTGGGGTAGTGGGGCACATGACCTGATGCCCTCACCAGGTACACACATCATACACAGACCCATACAATGATACCCTTACCAGGTACACACATCATACACAGACCCATCAATGATACCCTTACCAGGTACACAGATCATACACACCCCATACAATAATA
>WNGS01001027.1:36314-56875 GCA_020271785.1 Procambarus virginalis | reverse complement strand
AAGGATAGATGTAATTGTTAATGTAATAATCTAAGATGAGGTCTGATAAAGACCTTTTGTGCCCTCTGTAATGCTTTATGCGCTACCGCTCACAGGATGAGTATGGGGTGCACAATAAACTAGCCGCCTTCGGCGGCAATCAATCAATCAAAACAAATCAAAATCACCGTGACAAGGTAACTGAGGAAAGGAGGATAGAAGCACAAACCAGTGAATCTGTACGATGGTACAACATAGTTGCAACTGGCAATCCCAATCATTATGGCCAAAGAGGAGGACGAGGGAGAGAATCAGTGATAGCGAGAATCCGTCTTGGATACAAATATCCATGGAGATATGGAATGGAAACAACAGTTGATCAGCGAAGTTGCAGAATCTGTGGTGAGAGTGATGATGGACACCGCCTTGACCACTATCTACGTGAATGTGAACACCTGCGAGACATCAGAAATATGTGTAGAATAACAAACCCCACATTGTTTGAGTTAGGAAACCACTATTTGTCAAATATTGATACTGTTCTTAAAAGATTTCCCATTTTGCACCCGCAAAATATAGTAAGCTTTTAAGGGTTGATAGATGTTAATCTTCTTGTTTGAGGAGCTGTTCACTTGAGACAGTTAAGCAAGTCCCAGCTGTGTCTGGGTACAAGTGACAGGATGAACTTGGATGAACAAGTGACAGGATGATGCTCAAGCAGGTGAAGCTCTTCGAGGTAGCAGACTACTCTGTGATGCCATTTTTTGCTTATCCTGTTTCCCCCTGAAAGTAGCAGAGAGCTCAGTTTTTCTTAGCAATATCATTGTAATGGGGATCTCTGGCTATCCTAATTGCAAGCTTGGCATTCAGCTCCTTAATTCTGCTTTTAACACAGGGGAGGGACAACTCCTCTCGTAGATTAGACGTTTTGGCAGTTCTTGGAACTCCAAGAATGATTGTCATGGCTTCATTTTGAATGCTTTCAAGCCTTTTCATATCACTTTGGGAGTAGATGCACAGAACTGGTGCGGCATAGTCTATGACGGAGCGCACATAGGCTGTGTACATCATTTTAAGCACGGCAATAGAGGCTCCATGTCCATTCCAGGTCATAGCTTTCAGTGCCCTGAGTCGACTTTTGCATGTTCCTATGAGTTGATTGGCGTGTGTCTTGTTTCCTGACCGTCCCCCACGGTCACTTGTCCCTCGATAGTATTCTTGGTGACTCGGATACTTTTGATATCGTTCGCCTTATGTGTTTCTGTTCTCATATTGGCATCCTTGGTGATATTTAGCGCCCTCTGATTATCCCGCACATTTGATGGTGCTACATAACCTTCCCGGTTTAATGCCTTCTTTTGATAATTACTTACTTCTAGTTTAGCCAATCAGAGAGAAGGTAACATTTTTCATCTTACATATCACCAATCACTACGTATTAGTAGCCAATCACGACGCTGGCATATCGGAGGGTATCCGTGATCACTTGCCACATATTTACGTCAAATTTTCTTATAAAATTAGTATATTTCGAAGTAAACTATGTTTTTTCAACTTGTACAGTCAGCACTGACATTGTAGTAAGCAAATATGTTACATTTTTTGTTTACCTACGTAATTCTAAGAGATAGTCTCTTAGAATTACCAGTCTCCATGGTGTAGTGGTAAGACACTCGCCTGGCGTTCCGTGAGTGCTTTGTCATGGGTTGGGGGGTAGAAATAGCCTAAGCTACTCTATCCCTTTGAGATGTATTTCTTGCTTATCTCAATAAACATACTTGAACTTGAACTTGTCATGGGTTCGTATCCTGGCCGGGGAGGATTTACTAGGCCCAAATCCTTAACTGTAGCCTTTGTTTAACTCAACAGTAAGATGGGTACTTGGTTGTAAAAACGATTCTTCGTGGGGTGTCATATTCCAGGGACCATAGGATTAAGGACTTGCCCGAAATGCTTCGCGTACTAGTGGCTGTACAAGAATGTAACAACTCTTGTATATATCTCAAAAAAAAATAAAAATTAGTGTATAGCTTTCCTTGTCGCTCCCAAGATTCGAGAAGCGATGGTATTTATTTACGTATATATATTAACTTAAATTTACCGAAGAGCCACTATCTAGTGGCCTCGACGAGGACAAAAAGCCGGGGGCTTGTTAAGTCCAGCCAATTGTCCTAATGATTTTCCATTTCTAACTGGAATTTGGCATTTACGGCTTCAGTGGGTATTGGCGGTGGGTAGTCCTACTCGAGAGGACAAACTCTCCAACACTATATCTGTGATTGCCCTGTTATCAGTGACTTCAGACCAAATGGTATGAGGTACTGTGAGCTCTGTAATTACTTCATACACTCAGGAATATTGAAGATATTCTTGTGCTGTACCCAGATTTTGCCAGTGGAGGCTAATAGATCAGCCTTACATTTCTTATTTATTTATTTATTTATTATATATACACAAGAAGGTACATTGGGAATGTGAGGATACATAATAAGGTAATTACAATCTTGTAAAGCCACTAGTACGCGCAGCGTTTCGGGCAGGTCTTTAATCTAAGAAAATTTTAAGTAGGTAAATACTTGCAAAATTTATCAAAAAATTATAACAGTTACATGGCAAGAAAAAAAAAGATGAGAGAAAATTGTAGGTATATTAAAGAACATAGGTAGCTCAGATTGATTGCAATGACAGCTTGAATGGTAGTTGACAAAAATTGGTAGGCACAATACAGCATATGGCTAGCACATAAAAGAAGACAGCAATGAACACAATGATAAGGATGTTTGGGTTAAATACATAACGATTAGGAGATTGGGTAACACTAGGTACAGAGCAAATTTAAAGCTCAGTGTAGGAAACTACGAAGATGAAATTAGGTACTTTTTGGTTTTGCTTTTAAATAAGACAAAAGTTTGACAGCTTTTCAGTTCACTAGGGAGTGAGTTCCATAGACTAGGTCCCTTAATTTGCATAGAGTGTTTACACAGATTAAGTTTGACCCTGGGGATATCAAAGAGATATTTATTTCTGGTGTGGTGATAATGGGTCCTATTACATCTGTCCAGAGAGAGTTTCAGAGCATGGTTTGCATTTAAGAACAGGGTTTTGTAAATGTAGTTGACACAAGAGAATGTGTGGAGGGAGTTAATATTTAGCAAGTTTAGGGATTTAAACAAGGGAGCTGAGTGTTGTATGAAAGCAGAGTTAGTTATTATTCTGATAGCAGATTTTTGCTCCGTGATGATGGGCTTAAGGTGGTTTGTAGTGGTAGACCCCCATGCACAGATTCTCTCCTGATTCCATGCATGACTGTAGGGTGGGGATGTTGGATGAGCTTTTAGCTAGTTCATAATCTACACTGTAAGCTTTCATATAGAATAGGGTAGCAGCACATTGCTGTGAATACCTAAGCTTGTTAATAAAAAGAAATCAGTAATAAAGGTTTTAAATTATAGCTTGTATTATTAGTATTACCAGTATTATCCTTATTAAATCATAAATGTTAACCATGGATCATTAAGATCTCATATTGATATGTAATGTTATTAATGTTGACCAAACACCACACACTAGAAGATAAAAAGACAACAATGTTATTAATATTTCTTGTGAATCATTAAACTGTGCAATATGTCTCAACTTTTCACTTCTTTGGATATACATTAGAAGAAAATAGGATAAACAACCCATAAATATTTGATTCATTATATTTTTTATTTAAATAACTGGATCAATATTTTTACAGCTGACAGGATTTGTTTTACTCACAGGTGCATTATCTGTTAGCAAAAAAATTGGTTTATTGTTACACACAATGATGCTACACAGCCTTCCCGGCTTGGTGCCTTCTGTTGATAATTATTGTTACACAGCCAAATTGTGTAACAGGAAGAGGTCTTGGACCCCTGCTTCCCTCTCTCTTTGTTAACAGTCCTTAACAGTCCATACAGTCATAATTATAGGTTTAAGTATTCAATGAGAGAAGTTTTCTAAGTCTTTACCTTCTTACCTAACATCATTTGTACAACATATTATTCTTTATGTCTCATCCAAATTTAATTTCAAAATAAAACCAAACAAAATAAATAAAAAATGTGTTTGTATAGCTTAGGTACACCCCCCCCCCTAGCTATACTTATTAGGTGAACAGGAGCATTTGGTGACAGTAAATGCTCCCACCAGCCACCTTCTCTCATATTTCATGTTCAGTGTTTATTTACTTAATAACTACGGGTATAATATTTTGCTGTTATAAAACTAATTCTAATATCATAAAAGACATATTTACTATAAGTTTCAAGCAGTGAATACATATATGTATTGTATTGTACAGTCTCCGTTGTGTACAGGTATTGTACAGTCTCCGTGGTGTATTGGTAAGACACTAGCCTGGCGTTCCGCGAGCGCTATGTCATGGGTTCGTATCCTGGACGGGGAGGATTTACTGGGCGCAATTCCTTAACTGTAGCCTCTGTTTAACGCAACAGTAAAATGTGTACTTGGATGAAAAAACGATTCTTCGCGGCGGGGATCGTATTCCAAAACCTGCCCGAAACGCTACGCGTACTAGTGGCTGTACAAGAACGTAACAACTCTTGTATATATCTCAAAAAAAAAATATATAGTTAACACGAAAGACTCCGTCTTGAAACATGCCAGCTAAAATGTTTTGTTTATAAGAAAATCGATCCTCCGTGTTGTGTAGTACCTGGTTGATACCTGGTTGATGGGGTTCTGGGAGTTCTTCTACTCCCCAAGCCCGGCTCGAGGCCAGGCTTGACTTGTGATAGCTTGGTCCACCAGGCTGTTGCTTGCACAGACCCGCAGGCCCACATATTCACCACAGCCCGGCTGGTCCGGTACTCCTTGGAGAAAATGATCTAGTTTTATCTTGAAGATGTCCACGGTTGTTCCGGCAATATTTCTTATGTTCGCTGGGAGGACGTTGAACAACCGTGGACCTCTGATGTTCATACAGTGTTTTCTGATTGTGCCCATGGCACCTCTGCTCTTCACTGGTTCTATTCTGCATTTTCTTCCATATCATTCACTCCAGTACGTTGTCATTTTACTGTGCAGATTTGGTACTTGGCCATCCAGTATCTTCCACGTGTATATTATTTGATATCTCTCTCGTCTTCTTTCTAGTGAGTACATTTAGAGAGCTTTGAGACGATCTCAATAATTTAGGTGCTTTATTGCGTCTATGTTTGCCTCATATGTTTTCTGTATTCCCTCTTTCAGCAGTCTCACCTGCTCTGAAGGGGGAAGTGAGTACTGAACAGTACTCAAGACGGGACAACACAAGTGACTTGAAGAGTACAACCATTGTGATGGGATCCCTGGATTTGAAAGTTCTCGTAATCCATCCTATCATTTTTCTGGCTGTCACAATATTTGCTTGGTTATGCTCCCTAAACGTTAGGTCGTCAGACATTATTATTCCCAATTTCTTTACATGCTGTTTTCCTACTATGGGCAAATTGGATTGTGTTTTGTATTCTGTATTATGTTTAAGGTCCTCATTTTTACCGTGCCTGAGTACCTATAATTTATCACTGTTAAACATCATGTTATTTTCTGATGCCCAGTCGAAAACTTTATTAATATCTGCTTGAAGTTTTTCATTGTCTTCAGCCGAGGTAATTTTCATGCTGATTTTTGTGCCATCTGCAAAGGATGATACGAATCTGTGACTTGTATTTTTGTCTATGTCTGATATGAGAATAAGGAACAGCAGCGGTGCAAGGACTGTACCTTGAGGTACAGAGCATTTAACTGCGCTTGGACTCGATTTTATACGATTGACTGTAACTCGTTCGTGTCCTGTTTGACAGAAAAATGAGTATCCAGCGTCCTACTTTACCGGTTATTCCCATTGACCTCATTTTGTGTGCTATCACGCCATGGTCACATTTATGGAAAGCCTTTGCGAAGTCCGTGTATATCACATCAGCATTCTGTTTTTCTTCTAATGTCTCAGTGACTTTGTCGTATTGCTCAAGTAGCTGTGAGAGGCACGATCTTCCCGCTCGAAATCCATGTTGGCCTGGGATGTGAAGGTCATTAGTCTCCATGAAATTGGTGATCTAATTCCTAATCACTCTCTGAAATACTTCCATTATGTGGGACGTTAGTGCAACTGGTCTATAATTCGTTGCCAATGCTTTGCTACCACCCTTGTGTAGAGGGGCAATGTCTGCTACTTTAAGTGCATCTGGTATCTCCCCCGTGTCCAAGCTCTTCCTCCACACTATACTGAGTGCCTGTGCTACTGGCACTTTGCATTTCTTTATAAATATTGAATTCCATGAGTCAGGACCTGGGGCAGAGTGCATGGGCATGTTTTCTATTTCTCTTTCAAAATCTAGTTCGCTCGTGTTGATATCAGTTATATTTACAGTGGTTTGAATATCACGCATAAAGAAATTGTCTGGATCTTCCACTTTCATGTTGTTTATTGGAGTGCCAAACATGACCTCATACTGCTTTTTTAGGATCTCACTAATTTCTTTGTCATCCTCCGTGTATGAACCTTCACTCGTACGAATAGGTTCAATACTGGCAGTGGTTTTTGCTTTTGATTTCGCATATGTGAAGAAGTATTTTGGATTTTTCTTTATTTCCTGAATTGATTTCTGTTCTAACTGCCTTTCTTTAGTTTGATATGAGTGTTTCAATTTCCGCTCGATTTCTTAAATTTCCCTATTTAAATTATTCCTTCTTTGACGGGAAAGTCGTGTCTGCTTAAGCATTTCCCATATTTTTTCCTGCGTTTATAGTGTCGTCTGCGTTCTCTTTCTATGTTGGACCTTTTTCTGGCTTTCCTCAAAGGAACATGTTTCAGACAGACTTGATACGCTTCCGAAGTCAGTTTTTCAATTCCTTCTGTAGGACTTGTATTACTTAACACAGTTTCCCATGGAATGTTTGTAAGTTCTCTGTTCTCTATTCTTTTATTATTAAAATTGAATTTACTGAATAACCCCTCTCACTTGATCAACGTTTTGGGTCTATTCTGAATATTGATGGTCGTTTGCACTTCAATGAGCTTGTGATCTGAGTATGAGGTATCTGATATCGTTGTAACAGTTGTCGAGGTGACTTGAGTAGAGACTTGGGATTATACCTGACTTACGAGACATTCACAGGGAGGTGAGGTAAGGTCAAGCAAACCTCACCTCCAGTAGTTTCTAGAGTTGGAAGGTAGTTCCTCGTTACCAGATTCAAATTCGTCCATTCAACGGAAAATTGGGGATAGACGAGTATAAAAGCTTGTTACGAGAGCGGGAGAGACACGGGAGACATGTCCCGTCACGCAGGGTGCAGTCGCACCTCCACAGATCTCCAGTATCATCTATTGATACTGGTAATGGCTCAAAAGGGCCTCCACTTACGGGTTATTCATGCCCGTGCCACCTTTTTGAGTGACTTAATCTTCATGAATGAAATGATGCAGGAGAGAGAGTTGTGTTCTGTGCCTCAGTGCAGACAGGAGTCGAGAGTGTAGTGGACACCACAGGAGGAAGGGGAACCCTCTCCCCGGTGGGAGGGAGACCATCTGGTGTCTACAAGGAAGCCTCGTCACTTGAGTACTGGTCCCATAGGTTCTAACATCGCAAGTATTGATATTCTATTGCCTTCATAGGGAAGATAGATTAGGATTTATATATTGAGCTCAATTAAATAAATAGATATTACTAAATTGTCCGTCTGTTGTATCCATTCGTGCCTGCAAGTTATTGAGAGAGAGTTGCCAGGGAATAGTGGAAGTCAGTTGTATTCTCCCCCCCCCCCTCCTCCCCCCTGTGATATCCTATACTCACAATGTTAACTCTCCCGTGACCGGTAGCCTTCCTCGCCGGTCATTAGGTAATAGAATATTGTTTGCTATTCTCCACCTGAGACTAGGCAAGTTGAAGTCACCTAGGAAGATAATATCAGGTATTGGGTTCTCCAAATTATCAAGGCTATTCTCCATTTTGTTTATCTGTTCTCTAAATTTCTAGGCGGTTGCATCTGGCAGTTTGTATATTAGAATAATAACCGAGTTTATTTTCTCTATTTTTACTCCCAGTACCTCTACCACCTCATTTGTAACGTTTAGGAGCTCCGAGCACACAAGGTCTTCCCTAATATACAGACCCACTCCTCCATGTGACCTAATTACCCTATCACACCTGTATAGGTTATATCCTGGAATCCAGATCTCACTGTCCAACAATTCCCCTGCATGGGTTTCTGTGAAAGCTCCAAATACTGCATTTGACTCCGCGAGGAGGCCATTTATGAACTGTACTTTGTTGTTTGTTCTTGTTTTCAGTCCTTGTATGTTGGCAAAGATGAATGAGGTTACTCTATTAGTGATAGTTTGACTGGGAGACTTTTTCGGCAAGCCCATTATGCGTGGACATATTGAGTTTGTTCTGACCAGTGCTGATTGTTGTAGGGCAGTTGCCTGTCGTAGTTGTGGTTCATTTTTGGCGTGTAATTGTATCTGTAATTCTGGTATACAAGTGGATCTGGCATCCAGTTCCATACATTCTCTATGCTCCTCTTTTTGAAACCGCTTTCGGTTTCGTATAACAAAATTATTTTGTTTCCTCCAAATTCATTATCTTGCATCCTGGCACATGTCAGGATAGAAAACCTACATGCTCATCCAAATCGACACTCACCTTCCCTAAGCATATTTAAACATTTTTGGGATGTTGGAAACTGCATTCTAATCCTTTCTTATTACCAGCATATCTGTGTCTGCATATGCCCTGTGCATAAAATTTGCACAAGTCTGACTCGCTCTATCTGGGACCGTTGTAGTGTCTGGACGTATCGAGCTGTCAGTGCTGTCTGTTACACTTTCTAGTTTACTGTCATGTACATCCGGGCCTACTGAGTCAGAGTTTACAACTTCCTGAGTTACTGCTTCAGTTTCCTCCCTGACTATAGCCTCCGGCCCTGGTCTGTTAGAATGATTGTTGTTCCTTTCCCACTATTTATGGATGGCTGGTAGGCTTTTAATGAACAATGTTTTCGGGTCATGCGTCATGTTATCTAGAGACTCCTGGTTCAACCTTGACGACGAGCGGACGTCTGGACACCACCTCCGCCTGGGAGCCGCCGGTGCACGTTCTGTTTTCGCGTTTTCGCTTTGCTATGGTCGTTTGGCATCCCTGTTCAACAGTCCGGTTGTCCGACGCCTGGCGCACATATCGCCTTGGGTCACGGGATTGTTGATAGATTTTTTGACGTGTTCTGGCTGGTTCTCCCGGCGGGGTGACGGTATTTGTCTAAACATCTAACATTCTAAATATATCAAAAAAAGTTTCAAAAACTGTTGGCATTCTTTCTAAGATCAGATATTATGTACTCCCGCCCTGCCCTGGTGACTCTCTATTACTCCCTCATCTATCCATATCTCAACTATGGTATTTGTGCTTGGGGTTCTACTACCCAAAATCATTTACGTCCTCTAATTGCTCAACACAAAGCTGCTATTAGGACAATATCCAACTCTGGCCCCAGACATCACTCGGTACCCCTACTCAAATCTCTGAATATGTTAGATATTAAGTCACTGCACATTCTCTCATGTGTATTATACATATATAAAACGCTGAACTGTAATGCCAATCCTGACCTCAAAAGCTTCATTGAAGGTTGTAACAGAACCCATGAGCACCACACCAGAAATAAATACAGTTTTGATATTCCAAGAGTACGACTTAAACAAACTAGAAATGCTCTACAAATCAAGGGACTCAGAATGTGGAATGACCTTCCCAACCATGTTAAAGACTGTACCTCTCTCAACCAGTTTAAGATAAAAACGAAGTACCACCTAATTAACTACCTGTAACCTACCTTACCCCTCAATTGTCAACCAATGTCTGCTATTTTTAAACAATGCTGTTTGTCGACCAAATTGTATTTTTGCTGTTTTTCTGCCATGTTCCCCCTTTTTTATTTATTTTTTTTCAACACATTTTATACTGTACTCTCAATTAGTATTAAGTTTTAGTCTTTAATGTTTTTCCTGCCCGAAACGCTTAGCGTAATAGTGGCTTTAGGCATTGTATTATTAGCTCTATCTATAAATCTATCAATTTTTGTATCACCTCTTGTATGTATGTACTTTACCTGAATAAACATTTGAATTTGAATTTTGAATTTTAATTTGTTCAGGGGCCGGCTTGGCCGAGAGGTGCCGGGGGTTGGCGAGTCTTGGTGGGCTCCTGGTGTGCCCTCAGTCGCGGTGGGCGGCTGGCTTCTGCTCTGCCGGAGAAGAGACTGGATGACTTTTGCGTTTTAGTTGGGGGCCGAGTTTTTGGTTTTGCTACCTGGTGTTCTCTGTGTGGGTCTGATAATGTTGTAGTTCTATTGACCTAAAGTCAGCTTTTGATGTAGCGAATGGCGAAATAATATTAGAGCAACTTGCTGAATTTGGAATCAAAGGTAGGCGAAGAGTCACAATAACGTGGCTGAAGTATAGCCACGTTATTGTGCAGTTCAGTTATTATGAAGTGCAGTTCTCATTATTACTACTATTCTCTACACCTTACTTTCCTCCTCACCTCTCTCTTGCCTATTTATTTCCCGTTCTCTACCTCCTCATCACAAGCGACTTGAGAATGGTCCAGGACGGACCGAAACGTCGTCGTCCCTTCAACTTCTAGTGTGTGGTCTGGTCAACAATCAAAGGTAATCTTCTGAGTTGAATAAAGAGTTACCTATCCAACAGGCGTGCTAGTGTCCTATTTAAAGGAGTTAAAAGTACAAGGACAGATGCATTCGAACTAGGCACACCTCAAGGTGGTGTCCTAAGCCCTATGCTCTTCAATATACTTATGCACAAACTTATCCATGACATACCTGTACAACCTACGGAAACTGTTATATGTTATGCTGATGATATTTGTATTATGGCACACAGTAAACCAAGACTACAAGTGTTACTTGATGCATTCTCCAAGAAAGTAGTAGAATGTGGCCTCATAATATCTGTTGATAAAACAAGGGTTCTCATTCCCCATTATCTTCATGTTAACTATACTATTAATGGAGTGCCCGTGGAGACTTGCGAGTCTTATAAATATCTTGGAGTCGAGGTTAATGATGCAAATCTCGTCAGCAACCTGCGCAAAAAACTAGTTGAGCGTCTTAAACCTCTCAAAACTCTTGTTGGCAAAGGATTTGGCATTAACATAAAATATGCTCGTAGTTTTTATATTGCCTTTATACGATCTGTTGTTGATTATTATGCCTTGCATCTTCTTAATTTTTCCCCTAAACAATTACAAGGCCTAGATGTAGTACAGAATGATGCCATGCGCATCATCCTGGGTTGTCCTAGAACTGTCAGAATTGTTAACATGAGAAAGGAACTAAACTTACCTTCCATTTACGAAAGAATAGTTCTACTTAGTACAATGTTTTGCGCCAAAACTTTGAAGAATAATGGTCCCCCCAGCTCTATTAAAATTAAATTGAGATCCATTCTAAACAATTCTGACTGTTCCCTCAATCCACCGCAAAAAGCTCCCTACAGTGTGTGGCTCAGTTGTTGTGCCTATAATCTTCAGAAACTGAATGTGTCTCTTAACCCTGATAAAACTGTTCACTATATCCCCCCTTGGAAAGATGTGGAGGTCTCTCTAAATTATACCCCCCATCAGTGTTAAACAAATGTATAACACTGACATTTTGAGATGTATAACATTAGAAGCTATTGACAGTCATCTTCAAATTCTCAAACCGACTGAATCCTATACCTTTACTGATGGCTCTGTGCAGTTAGGCACTGGTAGAACAGGTTGTGCATGTGCAGTGTATAAAGGGAATGAAATGATCATGTCTAGTACACAGAGATTGAACAACTGGGCTAGCACGACACAGACCGAGCTATTGGGCATTTATCTAGCCACTGAATACCTTAAGCTCAATGGTGGTGGAGTTATTTTCTGTGACTCTAAAAGTGCTCTGCAGTCCTTAAATAACCCATCACAATGTATGTCGGAAGTAGCTTGTAATATAAAATGGAATGTAATCTTTGCCAATGATAATAACTCTTGTATAAAATTTGTGTGGATCCCATCCCATGTTGGAGTTGGAAAACATGACTTCGTAGATCGATTGGCCAATGAGGCTTGCAGGAAAGAAAACATTGATTATGACTTTGGACTATCTAATGCAGTTATTAGAAACATACAAATTAAAGAAATTAATTCAGATTTAGAAGAACTAAGAAATGCCCAGAGACCTGAAAGCTGCAGTATTAAAAGTTATGACAAGTTTTGTAATAATAGGTATTTGTATGGTCAGCACAGTAACCGAACCAGGCAATGTGATGTAGTCATTGCGCGAATTCGCCTTGGCTATAGACACATCTGGCAGGTTAGTGAGGCTGAGCCACTACCAGAATACTCAGATTGAAACTCTGTGATAAACCTTTAATGCACTCACTAGAACACTACATTGATGAATGTGAAACCGTAAAGGACTTTAGACCTCCTGGCCTCTTATACCACCAACTGTGTAACTATTTTATTGACTCAGGTGTTCTGGACGACATCCTAACAATTTACCCAAAATTTGCTTGTCCATTTTAAAGAATGAAGAACAATTTTTATGTATATTACTTCTAAGCTGCATCACCTATGAACCCATCCCTGCCCTTGTGTGGCAGTGCACAGTAGAAACTTGTTTTCACATATCCATATATTAAAACATTGATTGTAACCATGATATATATGTGCTTCAGCCTACAGTTTAGACCTATTGTCTTATGTATGACCCTCTGTCCTGCGTGACAGTGAATACTAGCATTATCCTCACTTTAATCAGACTATCAAAATCCTCAGATTAGGCAAAATTGTAATTAATTTTGTCAATAAAGATGTTAATAATAATAATCTGTGTGGGTCGGGGCCGGTGCTTGTCACCCTGAGGGACTCCTGGTGCTCCCCAATCATCTGCCCGTCTGCGTTTCTTTGCCACATAGCATAATAGTTTTCAGTGATTGGCGTCACTTGTTTCGCTATTAGGCTTGGCGTTTCACCTTTCCAGGCTTCGCGATTAACCCTTAACGGGTTCGCCGGGGCGCATCCCATCCCACGATCGTCGTCGCCCCTAACTCAACAACATGTTATCTACAAGTTTTTTTTTAGGATATTCCAAGCTGGCAGGTAATTTATACACAGCCAGAGCAAGTGGCCAGCTCTCAGTGCCGTGGTGTTACTCCTGTACAAGCCGAATGAAACCTATTCTTACACATATAACATTCAATTCCCGCTGCCTTCGACTTTATGGCGTTATTACAGTAGCCGCAAATTTGTTTCTTTACTCCCATTTTGCCTTGATTGTTGTATATATATATTTAATATTATATGTATACAGTATATAATAATATATATATATATGTTTATTTGTTCAACTTTATTAGGAGGTACTTATCGCACGGTCGAGGCTGAGGGTCCCAGAGGCTGTACAGTTGTTGTCTCAGGTCGCGGGCTGGATGCCGTCAGTTGCCAGTTACTTGGGTTATAACTAATATATTAATTTGCCCGTATTACCAAAGAGGAATTTCTGCTTAATTTCTGACTTGCAATAGCATTTACTTTCTCTATTACTAATTCCTATATCCACATTCCCCTATTATACTTGTTGGAGACACTAGCACGCTCACACGCACGGCGGGCACACGGGTCGTGGGCCAGCCTCGGGCACACGGGTCGTGGGCCAGCCTCGGGCACACGGGTCGTGGGCCTGCCTCGGGCACACGGGTCGTGGGCCAGCCTCGGGCACACGGGTCGTGGGCCAGCCTCGGGCACACGGGTCGTGGGCCAGCCTCGGGCACACGGGTCGTGGGCCAGCCTCGGGCACACGGGTCGTGGGCCTGCCTCGGGCACACGGGTCGTGGGCCTGCCTCGGGCACACGGGTCGTGGGCCTGCCTCGGGCACACGGGTCGTGGGCCTGCCTCGGGCACACGGGTCGTGGGCCTGCCTCGGGCACACGGGTCGTGGGCCTGCCTCGGGCACACGGGTCGTGGGCCTGCCTCGGGCACACGGGTCGTGGGCCTGCCTCGGGCACACGGGTCGTGGGCCTGCCTCGGGCACACGGGTCGTGGGCCTGCCTCGGGCACACGGGTCGTGGGCCTGCCTCGGGCACACGGGTCGTGGGCCTGCCTCGGGCACACGGGTCGTGGGCCTGCCTCGGGCACACGGGTCGTGGGCCTGCCTCGGGCACACGGGTCGTGGGCCTGCCTCGGGCACACGGGTCGTGGGCCTGCCTCGGGCACACGGGTCGTGGGCCTGCCTCGGGCACACGGGTCGTGGGCCTGCCTCGGGCACACGGGTCGTGGGCCTGCCTCGGGCACACGGGTCGTGGGCCTGCCTCGGGCACACGGGTCGTGGGCCTGCCTCGGGCACACGGGTCGTGGGCCTGCCTCGGGCACACGGGTCGTGGGCCTGCCTCGGGCACACGGGTCGTGGGCCTGCCTCGGGCACACGGGTCGTGGGCCTGCCTCGGGCACACGGGTCGTGGGCCTGCCTCGGGCACACGGGTCGTGGGCCTGCCTCGGGCACACGGGTCGTGGGCCTGCCTCGGGCACACGGGTCGTGGGCCTGCCTCGGGCACACGGGTCGTGGGCCTGCCTCGGGCACACGGGTCGTGGGCCTGCCTCGGGCACACGGGTCGTGGGCCTGCCTCGGGCACACGGGTCGTGGGCCTGCCTCGGGCACACGGGTCGTGGGCCTGCCTCGGGCACACGGGTCGTGGGCCTGCCTCGGGCACACGGGTCGTGGGCCTGCCTCGGGCACACGGGTCGTGGGCCTGCCTCGGGCACACGGGTCGTGGGCCTGCCTCGGGCACACGGGTCGTGGGCCTGCCTCGGGCACACGGGTCGTGGGCCTGCCTCGGGCACACGGCTCGTGGGCCTGCCTCGGGCACACGGGTCGTGGGCCTGCCTCGGGCACACGGGTCGTGGGCCTGCCTCGGGCACACGGGTCGTGGGCCTGCCTCGGGCACACGGGTCGTGGGCCTGCCTCGGGCACACGGGTCGTGGGCCTGCCTCGGGCACACGGGTCGTGGGCCTGCCTCGGGCACACGGGTCGTGGGCCTGCCTCGGGCACACGGGTCGTGGGCCTGCCTCGGGCACACGGGTCGTGGGCCTGCCTCGGGCACACGGGTCGTGGGCCTGCCTCGGGCACACGGGTCGTGGGCCAGCCTCGGGCACACGGGTCGTGGGCCAGCCTCGGGCACACGGGTCGTGGGCCAGCCTCGGGCACACGGGTCGTGGGCCAGCCTCGGGCACACGGGTCGTGGGCCAGCCTCGGGCACACGGGTCGTGGGCCAGCCTCGGGCACACGGGTCGTGGGCCAGCCTCGGGCACACGGGTCGTGGGCCAGCCTCGGGCACACGGGTCGTGGGCCAGCCTCGGGCACACGGGTCGTGGGCCAGCCTCGGGCACACGGGTCGTGGGCCAGCCTCGGCCACACGGGTCGTGGGCCAGCCTCGGCCACACGGGTCGTGGGCCAGCCTCGGCCACACGGGTCGTGGGCCAGCCTCGGCCACACGGGTCGTGGGCCAGCCTCGGCCACACGGGTCGTGGGCCAGCCTCGGCCACACGGGTCGTGGGCCTACCTCGGCCACACGGGTCGTGGGCCTACCTCGGCCACACGGGTCGTGGGCCTACCTCGGCCACACGGGTCGTGGGCCTACCTCGGCCACACGGGTCGTGGGCCTACCTCGGCCACACGGGTCGTGGGCCAGCCTCGGGCACACGGGTCGTGGGCCAGCCTCGGGCACACGGGTCGTGGGCCTGCCTCGGGCACACGGGTCGTGGGCCTGCCTCGGGCACACGGGTCGTGGGCCTGCCTCGGGCACACGGGTCGTGGGCCAGCCTCGGGCACACGGGTCGTGGGCCAGCCTCGGGTACACGGGTCGTGGGCCTACCTCGGCCACACGGGTCGTGGGCCAGCCTCGGGTACACGGGTCGTGGGCCTACCTCGGCCACACGGGTCGTGGGCCAGCCTCGGGCACACGGGTCGTGGGCCAGCCTCGGGCACACGGGTCGTGGGCCAGCCTCGGCCACACGGGTCGTGGGCCAGCCTCGGCCACACGGGTCGTGGGCCAGCCTCGGCCACACGGGTCGTGGGCCAGCCTCGGCCACACGGGTCGTGGGCCTACCTCGGCCACACGGGTCGTGGGCCTACCTCGGCCACACGGGTCGTGGGCCTACCTCGGCCACACGGGTCGTGGGCCTACCTCGGCCACACGGGTCGTGGGCCTACCTCGGCCACACGGGTCGTGGGCCAGCCTCGGGCACACGGGTCGTGGGCCAGACTCGGGCACACGGGTCGTGGGCCTGCCTCGGGCACACGGGTCGTGGGCCTGCCTCGGGCACACGGGTCGTGGGCCTGCCTCGGGCACACGGGTCGTGGGCCAGCCTCGGGCACACGGGTCGTGGGCCAGCCTCGGGTACACGGGTCGTGGGCCTACCTCGGCCACACGGGTCGTGGGCCAGCCTCGGGCACACGGGTCGTGGGCCTGCCTCGGGCCCACGGGTCGTGGGCCAGCCTCGGGCACACGGGTCGTGGGCCAGCCTCGGGCACACGGGTCGTGGGCCAGCCTCGGGCACACGGGTCGTGGGCCAGCCTCGGGCACACGGGTCGTAGGCCTGCCTCGGGCACACGGGTCGTGGGCCAGCCTCGGGCACATGGGTCGTGGGCCTACCTCGGGCACACGGGTCGTGGGCCAGCCTCGGGCACACGGGTCGTAGGCCTGCCTCGGGATCGCCCACGTTTATACACCACGGACTTGTTTTGTGTATTATCTGTTTACTTGATATTAAGGTTTGTTATCTTAGTTTTTACCAGTTGACACAATTGTTTACATAGTGAGTTTAGCACTGTGGACAACTGTGATTTCTTGATGTTTCAATAAGAAGGGATGCGATTTTTTCTTTTATTTTAACGTCTTTCCAAAATTTTAAATTTTTTTAAATTTTGCCCCGAGGGGCGAGTTTATAGAGCAGCGCCACTCATCTTGTGAGTGGACACACCGCCATAGCAGCATGTACAACACAGAATTCAGGAGCTGAATGCTAAGCTTGCAATTAGGATAGCCAGAGATCCCCATTACAATGATATTGCTAAGAAAAAACTGAGCTCTGTGCTACTTTCAGGGGGAAACAGGAGAAGCAAAAAATGGCATCACAGATCAGTCTGCTACCTGGAAGAGCTTCACCTGCTTGAGCAAGCCCGTGAGCTCCTGCCTGTAGAGAGGTTACCTCCCTGGGAGGATGACTCATGCAAGATTATCATCAATGAAATGGCGATGAAAAAATCCAACATGATACCACAAAAATGAGGCTCACGTATCTCGAGGAAATTTATAAAGAAGCCGGAGATGAACTAGATCAAATATACACTGACGGGTCATCTAATCCTGTCAATGGTAAGGCTGGTGCAGCATACACGGTAATCAAGGATAATACTTTCCAACGCAGACATGAAGAAAAAACACGTATTGAGAACTATGCCTCTTCAACGCAAGCAGAACTAACTGCCATTGTTATGGCGTTAAGGTTTCTTGAACGGAACACTAATGGTGCAGCGATTTGCATTGATTCAAAAGCAGCACTGCAAAGCCTAAGTAAAAATCGGGCAGAAAATCTTGCAAAAGTCGCTGAAATTAAGAGAGCTGTGAGAGTTCTTACCAATCAGGGAAGAGTCATCAAGTTTCTGTGGATCCCCTCCCATGTTGGGATATGTGGGAATGAACGAGCAGATGTGCTGGCTGCTGAAGGCGCTGAAGGAGACCATATTGATTACTTCATACCCAAGACTCTAATACAAATTAGAGGTATTGTCAGGCAACATCACCGTGACAAGTTACTGAGGAAAGGAGGATAGAAGCACAAACCAGTGAATCTGTACGATGGTACAACATGGTTGCAGCTGGCAATCCCAATCATTATGGCCAAGAGAAGGAGGACGAGGGAGAGAATCAGTAATAGCAAGAATCCGTCTTGGATACAAATATCCATGGAGATATGGAATGGAAACAACAGTTGATCAGCGAAGTTGCAGAATCTGTGGTGAGAGTGACGGACACCGCCTTGACCACTATCTACGTGAATGTGAACACCTGAGAGACATTAGGAATATGTGTAGAATAATAAACCCCACATTGTTTGAGTTAGGAAACCACTATTTGTCAAATATTGATATTGTTCTTAAAAGATTTCCCCATTTTGCACCCGCAAGATAACGTAAGCTTTTAAGGATTGATAGATGTTAATCTTGTTTGAGGAGCTGTTCACTTGAGACAGTTAAGCAAGTCCCAGCTGTGTCTGGGTACAAGTGACAGGATGATGCTCATGCAGGTGAAGCTCTTCGAGGAAGTAGACTGATCTGTGATGCCATTTTTTGCTTCTCCTGTTTCCCCCTGAAAGTAGCACAGAGCTCAGTTTTTTCTTAGCAATATCATTGTAATGGGGATCTCTGGCTATCCTAATTGCAAGCTTAGCATTCAGCTCCTGAATTCTGCTTTTAACACTGGGAAGGGACAACTCCTCTCGTAGATTAGACATTGGCAGTTCTTGGAACTCCAAGAATGATTGTCATGGCTTCATTTTGAATGCTTTCAAGCCATTTCATATCACTTTGGGAGTAGGTGCACAGAACTGGTGCGGCATAGTCTATGACGGAGCGCACATAGGCTGTGTACATCATTTTAAGCACGGCAATAGAGGCCCCATGTCCATTCCAGGTCATAGCTTTCAGTGCCCTGAGTCGACTTTTGCATGTTCCTATGAGTTGATTGAGCTCCTCTTTCTTCCCCTTGTTAGAGCCGACAGTGATGCCAAAGTACCGATAGTGGTCAACCCATTCAAGTGTTACACTTTTGCCTCTGGACTCCTGGCACCACGAGGGCAAGCAGGCAGGCAGGCAGGCAGGCAGGCAGGCAGGCAGGCGGTGGACTTGTTGACTGCGCTTGAAATTCACTTGTTATTTCCTTAAAACAAAGTCGGATGGCAATCACTATCGTATATTGTTTAATATGTTGAGACGCACTATATGAGATATATGACTGTTTAGTTCCTGTATCACTGAAATATCCCGAGATATTTGTTGTTTTTCGCGGTGCTCGTGCTCATGTGCCCTCACACACCCCAAACGCCACTACCAAGTAGAGAACAATCGAGTTATATCCAATTTACGTAAAGCTACGAGTGCTCGAGGCCGTCCTTAAATCGAGGCGGTGTACTTACGAAGATTTTCCCTCTTAAATGCCTACCTGAATACCGACGTAGCTGCTACGAAGGTGCCAAGAAAAACATTCGTAAGTACGTACGTAACTGCTTCGTGAATCTGGCCCCGTTCAGAGGACGCTAACCTTGATGGAAATATAGTGTAATGTTTAAGGTAAATAACCGTTATTATTACCCTTCACCATTGATATGTGCCTCTATGCGAGGTCATCCAGAGGGGCGTCACTAGCCCTCACGCTAGCCAGCGTCACTGATGACGGACACTATATGCCTCTGACGAGGTCTCCAACCACTAGCCCTTATGCTAGCAGCCGTTATGAACAGCCTTCAAGCGCTCCCCTCTGTAACGCGCTCGCTGATACGCTCAATCAGCAAAGTTCACAGTGCTCACCTAGCCCAACTGGCTAGCACCTTCAGTTCGACCCGAGTACCCTTCCACTGTCCCGGCTTCACTGACTGCCATTACCGGTCCCTGGTTGGTCGTCACCTTCCAGCCCAGCACACTAGAAGATGGGAACTACGATTAATGGGAGGGTCAAGTGATATAGTTCGGCACCTGGATCGTAGATGGCGCCGAGGTCCGTCACAGCATTCATCTTCCTTGTGGAGCATGAAGTCTACGAGCCCTTCTCGATCTCCGTAACCAGCATTTAATCTGAACTGTATGTCTGGGGGAAGATTATTGAAGCTAGAGGTGGTTGCCCAAGCATCGACTAACTCGTTTGCTCTGTGTAGAGGGTGAGGGTGTGCTACTTGGCCGATCTTATCGCCTCTAATTCTTTTAATATCCTTCCATGCCTGGCTGAGGGGCGTGTGAGGGTTGAGACTGTTAACAAAAGTTTCCCAGTTATCTTGCCTGAGCTCTGTCATGCGCTCCCTCGCCTTGGCTAGGGCTTTCTGAAAGAGCTTGAGCATTGCTGGCGTACGTGTTTCCCTATATGCAAGTCCAACTCGTCTGGCAGTGCGTTTCAAAGTACGCAGTTTGGGGTCATTGAATAGGCATGGTGTTTATTACCTTTCATATCGTTCCGACTATTGATGGTGCAGGGGCCGACCTAAAGGGCCAGCAAACATCTGAATGCTCTGTACTAGATCGTCGTTAAATGTCTGGACTGTGGAGGGATCATAAGTGCTGTACCACTCTGACACATGAGCAACAAAGTCTTCACGTCGAGCAGGAGGAACACTGAGCCGTTTGCGTTGGAACATATTGTTTAGCATGCCCCTTGATCCTGGATTGTTCTGATGTCCTCCAGGATTTCTGGGAACCAGCTAGGGTACAGTCGAGGAAAAGTATTCCTTTACCTAATT
>WNGS01001027.1:0-16155 GCA_020271785.1 Procambarus virginalis | reverse complement strand
TTGCATGGTTGTTGGGTGTTGCTGCTGGCTATGTGTTGTGAGTTTGTGCGTGGGGTTACGGGTTGTTTGGTTGCTGGCGTTGTGGGTGTTGATTGGTGGCTTTATGGAAAAAGAGTTGCGCGTTGTTAATTGTGAATTAGGGGTTATTGATTGTTGTTTGCTGGTTGTAGGTGGCGTTATACACTCTCATTGTCCCACACTGTCACTTCTATATACCTCTAAACACTTAAATATACTTAACACTTTCATCGTATTCTTAACACTTTCTTTCATACATCACAAGTTCAGCAACTTACCCTCACGACAGTAAACATATTCCTGCTTCAGCTGCAACAAAGCAAGTGGTTCACTTTTTACATCGTTCTGTGAAGTTGTTTCTAGTATGTGTTCCCGGCCACTTGGGGCAAAATAGTGTCAGAGCTCAACATACCAATGTTTATTGTGTCTGATGACTGACGACGTCCGCGACGACCCGGTGGTCTGAAGCGACATTTTTTGTCGACTTGTAGACGACAGCTGTTCTGCTGCAATGAATATTGTCGGTTAATTTTTTTGTGTATTGATTTTTGTTTTTTTTTCCCGTCATGTGATTATAATGTGCACCTCCACTGTATAGAGTGCTCGTGCTTTCTTGTGTGCTCTTTGCCCTTCCCCATCTCTATGGTCTTCATCTATCCTTTCTTGTCCTTTTCTCTTTTCTATGTAATCTTCTTAGCCTCCTGTATCCTCCATTCTGTTCTATAGCTCTCTCCTCCTCAATTCATTTCTATTTTTTCTCTCTCTCTCTTCTCTCTCTCTCCTCTCTCTCTCTCATCGTCTCTCTCTCCTCTCTCTCTCTCTCCTCTCCTCTCTCTCTCTCTCGTCTTCTCTCTCTACGGCCCTCTCTCTCTCTCTGTCATCTCCTCTCTCTCCTCTCGTCTCACTTACCTCTCTGTCCTAACCCTCTTTCCACCCGACGCTCATGAACAACGAATAAGGGCAAAGAGAGTAGAAGTAACGTCTCACTACAACCGTCGCACCCACGGTTCCTCTCGTCTCCATGACTTACCGTTTTTAGGTGGGAGTTATTGTTAAAGGGATGGAGAGGCATAGGTGAGGAGAAGTATAGAAGTGGGAAATACAGTGAGAGGTATAGAAAGCAGGCGGGCTGCCGCCTTGCTGACACGAGTGTGGGTGTTGGGCAGCTAAGCTAAGCTGCTTCCTTGTAGGGAGCTGTGAGTGTGTGGAGGTTCTTCACATGTGTTTTCACCATATATGGATGTCTATAGGTGAATACTGTGTAGCTTTCCATATATACACACTCCGATGCTCTCCACACAGTTGTTCCTGTTTAAGGCTTCTTTTATTTATTATTATTATTTTATCGGTTGGTTCATATAGACACCATAATACATACATATACTGCAACGCATGCACTAATCACATGTACACCACATATAATAATTAAAATATAGAAATATCAATATGAACTTTAACAACTATACCCTACTCTACGTACTCATCATCTTCCCTACTCTTCTCTCTCTCCCTTCTCCTCTCCCTCTCATTCGCAATCTCTACTATGCCTCCCCACTTCCCACCATCGCCACTACCACATGCTATGCGCCCCTCTGTATTTCCACAATTCTGGGGGAAGATCTGGTAACTCTGATAAATCGCTTCATCTGAGTCGAGGCTCTGCCAGATTGTAGCGCTCTCGAATATTACTGTGGCGTTTTTCGAGCGAGGCTTTTGCACAGATTTGCGGTCTTCGATTCTAACATTGGGTCCTCTAACATTCGATGGTGTTCCACACCCTGTGGCTTGGTCTGCAGTCTGTGATGTTAGTGGCTTAATTGCAGGATTTCATGGGAGCTCTGGATTGTCTGATCATATGGTGGACGGTGTCTTTGACTGCTCTCCCTTACGCTTTATTTTGCACTCTGCAGTTTCTGCATGGTAGTTTTCTTACATGGTGTGTAGTGTACTGGGGGATACTCCTAAGTGCGCCCGAGGACTAGCAGCCTTAATATTGTGGATCTGAATGTTATTACTGAGGCTTCGGAATCTTCCAGTCCAGGTTCCCTCAGCCTGCTTTTGGACTTTGATTTAGTCGTGTTCTTTACGTGAATTTTCTATCCCTGTTCATTTATCATAAGTCCCAGTATTCTGCCTACCTCCGCATGTTGGATCGGATGGTTGTCAAGGATATGGGGTCGGGTTTTCTTTTGCAATGTGTATTATCTGAAACTGTTTGTTGGTGCTGATTTTCCATTGCTTCTCCAAGGTTGTTTATGAGATTTATTGCTGCCTTGGTCTTGTCGGTTAGTAGGGCGGCTTTGATGGTCCAGGTCGGCTATTATTTGGGTGACATCGCCAGCTTATGTGATGTATTCTCCATGATTGGGGGTGGTAGTGTCAGCTGTATTTATTTTGAATAGAGTGGGGGAGATGCAGCTTCCTTGTGGTACTCCACTTTTCAGTTCTATTACGTCACCCAAGTAACTGCCGGATTTAAGCCTCCAACTTTCTTCTCCCCACTACGTCCTTCTCCTCTTCGCGCCCTCCTCCTCCCCCACCCCCAACTCCACCTATCCGCGCCCCACCCCCCACTCTCATCCTTTCCTCCCCCCCACCCTGCCCCTAATGAAGGGGGGTAGAGGGATGGCGGCGGCACCTTGCAAGCCCAGAGAGTCAATATAGCAGGATCGTTCCCCGTTTGTTGACGACGGGCAGGCCAGCGACCTTCCCGTGTTCAGTGGGTCCAATATAGTCGCCCACGCCCGCCTCCACGCCCACGCACGCCTCCACGCCCACGGCACGCCTCCACGCACAGCCCGCCGGCCTCCACTCCCAAAGCCACGCCTCTACACCCACGCTCCCTTTACACCCACGCCCCTCTACGACCCACGGATCAACTCCACACACCCACGCCCGCCCTCACACACCCACGCCTCATCTAACACCCAACTCTCCCTTCTACACCACGCTCCTCTCGACAACCCACGCCCCTGTACACCCACGGGTCATCCACGCTGCCTCACACCACTGCCCCTCCAAAATCCCCCATGTACATATTACCACAAAAAATCCTGCCATGTTAATTACACCAGAATTAGCATGATTACTAATTAACATAATACAGAAATCCGTGTTGTTTATAATTAAGCGCCAGGCAGGAGAACCAGACTCTCTGGGCTCCTAATAAGGGTTATAATGTAGAGCCCGGCGCCAGGATGCTGAGCACAGGTGCACAGGTAATTAGGTCTGGTTGTCATGGTGAATTCCCTGGCTGAGCACGGGGGGGGGGCACGAGAGGTGGAGGAGGACGATGAGGGAGAGGTAGAAGAGGAAGAAAGGTGAGAGAAGGAAAGGGGTAAGCTGATAAAGGGAGCAAAGGGGTAAGGGGGGAGAAAAGTACGAGGGGGAAGAGAAAGGGTGAGAGGCAGAACAAAAAAAGTATTGAGGTGGGGGAGGAGAGGACTGAAGAAGGAAGAAATAGATAGAAAGAGAAAATCCCTTCACTGAAGGGAGAGTAAAAGGGTACCATGACGTTACCTGAGGGGCACGGAAGACGGGGTACTTCACGTTACTCAGGGCTTTCCTTTTATTATGTATCGTTTTAAACTAGCCACCTGTCTTATTTCTCATAATTTGACATTGCTTGTGTTGAAATCTAGTAGCTATTTCTAAGACGAATTCCTAAAATGATCTAGAGGCTTTCTAGGAGAACTTTACATTCTTCTGTCAGCACGACTCTTCTTCAGTAAGACTGTTGGGTGATGTGTGTGTGTGTGTCGGTGTGTGTGTGACTCACCGACTTGTACTCACCTAGTTGTGTATTCACCTTGTATTCACCAGTTCACACTAGTTGTGCCTTGGCCAGGGGTTGGGTCTCTGCTCTTTCGGGCCGCGTCTCTCAACTGTCAATTAATCAACGGTTACTAACTACTAAACTATTTCCCCCCCCCCCAGGAAGCAGGCCCCTAACAGTGTCTCCTCCAGGTACCTATTACTGTTAGGGTAACAGGGGCAATCATGGGCATCAGGGTGAAGTAAACTCTCCCACCACCGGGGATCGAACCCGGACTCTAGGATTGACGAGTCCAGAGCGCTGTTCACAGTCAGCTTATCAGGCTCCCCCCCCCCAAGCATGTGTATTCACCTAGTTGTGCTTGCGGAGGTTGAGGTCTGCTCTTTCGCCGCCCGCCTCTCAACTTCAAGTAATCAACTGTTTATTAACTACTAACTTTTTTCACACACGCATACACCGGTGTGTGTGTGCGGGTCGTGTGTGTGTGTGTGTACTCACCTATTTGTACGCACCTAGTTGTCTTGCGTGGGGTGAGCGTATGGCTCTTTGGTCCGCCTCTCAACGCGTCAATCAACAGGGTGTGTACAGTTTGCCTGAGCCTAATGGGCTTATCATATCTACACTTGAAACTGTGTAGGGAGTGCAGCCTCCACCACACTCGCTTCCAAATGCATTCCATTTGTACACACTCTGACAACTAAAAAAAGGTTGCTTATCTAATATATCTGTGGCTCATTTGGGCACTCAGTTCCACCTAGTTGTCCACTAGTGGCGTGTGCCCTTGTGTTAAAACAATGTCCTTCTTATCAACCCTGTCGAATTCCCCTGAGAATCTTGAATGTGGTGATCATGTCCCACCTAACTCTTCTGTCTTCCAACGAAGTTGAGGTTTAATACCTGCAGTACGGCTCCTGGTAGCTCATACCTCTCTCAGCTCGGGTACTAGTCCTGGTGGCAAACCTTTTGAACCATTTCAGTTAGTCCTTATGCTGAACTAGATAGGGAACTCCATGCTGGAGCCGTCATACTCTAGGATTGGTCTGACATATGGGTATATAATGTTCTGAAAGATTCCTTACACCAAGCTTCTAAAGTGCCCGTTCTTATGTTAGACTTCCGAATGAGAATATTCTCTGCATGGGGACTGCTCTGATGTTTCCCCTTTGATCCCATAGGCTTCTCCTTCAGGGGAACAGGTCTGGCGTGATGATCAACCCCCAGGTCTTTCTCTCTCTCTCTGACTCCCTTGAAGTATTTCATCTCCCAAATGATACCTTGTAATCTGGTCTCCTGCTTCCTACCCCTATCTCCAGTAACATTACATTTGCTTGGGTTAAACTCTAACAACAATTTGTTTGAACCATTCCTTCAGCTTGTCCAGCTTGGTGTGTGTGTTATTCACTTAGTTGTATGCTCACTTAGTTGTATTTTTACGGGGGTTGAGCTTTGCTCTTCCGGCCCCGCCCTGGCGGTTCAATACTGTCAGTCAACTGTTGACTAAACTACACTAACTACTTTTTTTTTTTTTTCCACACCGACACCACTACACCACACCCCAGGAAGCAGGCCCGTGACAGTCGACTACACCTCCCAGTACCTATTTACTGCTAGGTAACAGGGGGCATTCAGGGTGAAAGAAACTTTGCCCATTTGTTCTGCCGGTGCGGGGATCGACGCCGCGCCACAGAATTACGAATACCGAGTCTGGCGCAAATCCACCAGCTACCTGGCCCCCATGTGTGTGTGTGTGTGTGTGTGTGTGTGTGTGTGTGTGTGTGTGTGTGTGTGTGTGTGTGTGTGTGTGGCAACCATTCGTCAAAATGTACTTGATACGGTCTAGTATCAGCCTTGTATGCCTCCGCCTTTTGAATATTATTTTAATAGCAAGCAAAAACTCGGTTCCCTGCTCCTGTGATATTGACCATTATAAACTGTGTACGCCTGAGCTGTGTTGATGCTGTGTTGAGCTGTGTTGAGCTGTGTTGAGCTGTGTTGAGCTGTGTTGAGCTGTGTTGAGCTGTGTTGAGCTGTGTTGAGCTGTGTTGAGCTGTGTTGAGCTGTGTGAGCTGTGTTGGAGTTGGTGTTGAGCTGTGTTTGAGCTGTGTTGAGCTGTGTTGAGCTGTGTTGAGCTGTGTTGAGTTGTGTTGAGACTGTGTTGAGCTGTGTTGAGCTGCTGCTCCGTCCACCCTGGCCACTTATTGACAACCCTCACAACGAGTTACAATTTCCTTGTAACATGTCTGTAACTCAACTGTGTATTCTTCTTCCTATATATTCCCCCCCCCCCCCCCGCTCTGCTTGTTCATACCTTTGAACATTTCCCATTTAGCTTTGCCCATTCCTCTTAAATGTAGTTGAAAATGTTCCCTTGTTTCGCCTCTTGTGTCTATGTCCCGCCTTGTTTTGCTGTTTTTCACTTTGAATATTGTGTCTTTGATCTACGTGGGCAGTCTCAGAATCTTGTACGTCGTAATCATGTCTTCCCCCCCCTGCCTTTTTTGCCTTTTTTTCCCATCCAGTGCGGTGAGGACTGACTGTGTCCCTCAGTCATTCCTCGTAACTCAAGCCACTTAGCTCAGGAACGAGTCTGTTGAATATATCTGACCCTTTTGTAATTTTGAATTGTCTCTTCCCATCTGGGGTTCCATTGCGGGGCCGCGTACTCATGCTCCGCGTCCAATATACAACCTACGTAAGACTCAAGATTGAGTCTTATATATGCTGTAGACAGGACCAGAGATTGCTTCCCTCAAGTTCGTGACCGCTGTTCGACCACTGGGCAGTGTGTGTGACGCCGGCCCTCTGGGTCTCTGCTGTGAGAGCTAGAGATGCTTAATATCTAATGTAATTAACATGTAGTTAACATAAGGGCGGTGATTTGTTGATGTGGATATGTACGTGTATGTGCGGAGGACATGCGAATGCGTCATATGGACGAATGTATAAAACGTGTGTGACTTTGCGTTGAAGAGCACTAATGTTGGTCTGAGGACGGCATGCTGTGCTTGTGTCCAAACAGTATGCGTATGGCCAGGATATACTGTGGACCCTGGGGGGGGGAAGGGGGGGTTGTGAGTACAATGAATCGCGCCGCTCCCCCCTCTCTCCCCCCCCCCTCCCCAACCACCTCCGGGCGGCGACCACCCTGTCCGCTGTCTCAGGTGACGACCAGATACAGGCGATAAGCTCCCCCGGAGATAAGGACCCCAGCGGCGTTGCAGGGTAATACGACAACAGCAGTACAATGAGGGGCCCCGAGCCCAGGCTTCCCGCTAATAACGCCTCCCCGGCCAGAGACGACACGCATAATAATAGGCAATTAACGCTAATTTAGGGCTAATAGCCAGGTTGCTTACTGATGCTGGTGATGATAAGAGCTGGCTGACTCCTCCCCCTAAGGGCCCACCCTGGTCGTCTCTCAACCTCTGCCTCCCCCCGTGATAAACAAACACTTCAGTAAGCCCCTCTGATGCAGCGAGGGAGAAAAGACAATGAAAAAACAACAACACCTAGCCAATCAGGGCTAATTTATACCCGCGTCCCCCCCTCCACCAATTAAGAGAGAGAGAGAAAACGGGGGAACCCGCCAGTGTCTCCTCTAAGCGCTCCGGAGACCGGGCATGGAAGCGGCAATGGACTTCAAGTGTTTCTGTCGACCGCTCGACAATTGTTAGATTAGAAAGCGGAAAATTGTGCAGATTAGGGCTGGTTAGAAGGGCCGTAAGTCAGCTCAGTTCTGGTTTGTGGGTCTTGGCGCGTCTCTAAGCTCCCACGAGGCGCGCTCCTTAACTGACTCTTGCAAATGCTTGTAAAGATTTTGCCAAACATTTGGCTACTGTCTTCTCGACGGGAAGATGTGAATATAAATGCAATTAAGAATCTCTGTAACAATGTATTCGCGTTTGAAGAATCATCCGCGCTTACAAATATTACCGATTTTATGTGATAAATAGGAACTACAGCAATGGCAACAACAGCAATGATACTAGCAACAGCAGCAGCAACACTAGCAACAGCAGCAACACTAGCAACAGCAGCAGCAACACTAGCAACAACAGCAGCAACACTAGCAACAACAGCAGCAACACTAGCAGCAACAGCAGCAACACTAGCAACAACAGCAGCAACACTAGCAACAACAGCAGCAACACTAGCAGCAACAGCAGTAACACTAGCAACAGCAGCAGTAACACTAGCAACAGCAGCAGTAACACTAGCAACAGCAGCAGCAACACTAGCAACAGCAGCAGCAACACTAGCAACAGCAGCAGTAACACTAGCAACAGCAGCAGCAACACTAGCAACAGCAGCAGTAACACTAGCAACAGCAGCAGCAACACTAGCAACAGCAGCAGCAACACTAGCAACAGCAGCAGTAACACTAGCAACAGCAGCAGCAACACTAGCAACAACAGCAGCAACACTAGCAACAGCAGCAGCAACACTAGCAACAGCAGCAGCAACACTAGCAACAGCAGCAGTAACACTAGCAACAGCAGCAGCAACACTAGCAACAGCAGCAGCAACAATAGCAACAGCAGCAGCAACACTAGCAACAACAGCAGCAACACTAGCAACAACAGCAGCAACACTAGCAACAACAGCAGCAACACTAGCAACAACAGCAGCAACACTAGCAACAACAGCAGCAACACTAGCAACAGCAGCAGTAACACTAGCAACAGCAGCAGCAACACTAGCAACAGCAGCAGTAACACTAGCAACAGCAGCAGCAACACTAGCAACAGCAGCAGCAACACTAGCAACAGCAGCAGTAACACTAGCAAGAGCAGCAGCAACACTAGCAACAACAGCAGCAACACTAGCAACAGCAGCAGTAACACTAGCAACAGCAGCAGCAACACTAGCAACAGCAGCAGTAACACTAGCAACAGCAGCAGCAACACTAGCAACAGCAGCAGTAACAATAGCAACAGCAGTAGCAACACTAGCAACAACAGCAGCAACACTAGCAACAACAGCAGCAACACTAGCAACAACAGCAGCAACACTAGCAACAACAGCAGCAACACTAGCAACAACAGTAGCAACACTAGCAACAACAGCAGAAACACTAGCAACAACAGCAGCAACACTAGCAACAACAGCAGCAACACTAGCAACAACAGCAGAAACACTAGCAACAACAGCAATGAAACCTCAACAACAGCAGCAACACTAGCAACAGCAGCAGCAACACTAGCAACAGCAGCAGCAACACTAGCAACAGCAGCAGCAACACTAGCAACAGCAGCAGTAACACTAGCAACAGCAGCAGCAACACTAGCAACAGCAGCAGTAACACTAGCAACAGCAGCAGCAACACTAGCAACAGCAGCAGCAACACTAGCAACAGCAGCAGTAACACTAGCAACAGCAGCAGCAACACTAGCAACAGCAGCAGTAACACTAGCAACAGCAGTAGCAACACTAGCAACAGCAGCAGCAACACTAGCAACAGCAGCAGCAACACTAGCAACAGCAGCAGCAACACTAGCAACAGCAGCAGCAACACTAGCAACAGCAGCAGCAACACTAGCAACAGCAGTAGCAACACTAGCAACAGCAGCAGTAACACTAGCAACAGCAGCAGTAACACTAGCAACAGCAGCAGTAACACTAGCAACAGCAGCAGCAACACTAGCAACAGCAGCAGTAACACTAGCAACAGCAGCAGCAACACTAGCAACAGCAGCAGTAACACTAGCAACTGCAGCAGTAGCACTAGCAACAGCAGCAGCAACACTAGCAACAGCAGCAGCAACACTAGCAACAGCAGCAGCAACACTAGCAACAGCAGCAGCAACACTAGCAACAGCAGCAGCAACACTAGCAACAGCAGTAGCAACACTAGCAACAACAGCAGCAACACTAGCAACAACAGCAGCAACACTAGCAACAACAGCAGCAACACTAGCAACAGCAGCAGCAACACTAGCAAAAACAGCAGCAACACTAGCAACAGCAGCAGTAACACTAGCAACAGCAGCAGCAACACTAGCAACAGCAGCAGCAACACTAGCAACAGCAGCAGTAACACTAGCAACAGCAGCAGTAACACTAGCAACAGCAGCAGCAACATAGCAACAGCAGCAGTAACACTAGCAACAGCAGCAGCAACACTAGCAACAGCAGCAGTAACACTAGCAACAGCAGCAGCAACACTAGCAACAGCAGCAGTAACACTAGCAACAGCAGCAGCAACACTAGCAACAGCAGCAGTAACACTAGCAACAGCAGCAGCAACACTAGCAACAGCAGCAGTAACACTAGCAACTGCAGCAGTAACACTAGCAACAGCAGCAGCAACACTAGCAACAGCAGCAGCAACACTAGCAGCAGCAGCAGCAACACTAGCAACAGCAGCAGCAACACTAGCAACAGCAGCAGCAACACTAGCAACAGCAGCAGCAACACTAGCAACAGCAGTAGCAACACTAGCAACAGCAGCAGTAACACTAGCAACAGCAGCAGTAACACTAGCAACAGCAGCAGTAACACTAGCAACAGCAGCAGTAACACTAGCAACAGCAGCAGCAACACTAGCAACAACAGCAGCAACACTAGTAAAAACAGCAGCAACACTAGCAACAACAGCAGCAACACTAGCAACAACAGCAGCAACACTAGCAACAACAGCAGCAACACTAGCAACAACAGCAGCAACACTAGCAACAACAGCAATGAAACTAGCAACAACAGCAGCAACACTAGCAACAGCAGCAGCAACACTAGCAACAGCAGCAGTAACACTAGCAACAGCAGCAGCAACACTAGCAACAGCAGCAGTAACACTAGCAACAGCAGCAGCAACACTAGCAACAGCAGCAGCAACACTAGCAACAGCAGCAGTAACACTAGCAACAGCAGCAGTAACACTAGCAACAGCAGCAGCAACACTAGCAACAGCAGCAGCAACACTAGCAACAGCAGCAGCAACACTAGCAACAGCAGCAGCAACACTAGCAACAGCAGCAGCAACACTAGCAACAGCAGCAGCAACACTAGCAACAGCAGCAGCAACACTAGCAACAGCAGTAGCAACACTAGCAACAACAGCAGCAACACTAGCAACAACAGCAGCAACACTAGCAGCAACACTAGTAAAAACAGCAGCAACACTAGCAACAACAGCAGCAACACTAGCAACAACAGCAGCAACACTAGCAACAACAGCAGCAACACTAGCAACAACAGCAGCAACACTAGCAACAACAGCAGCAACACTAGCAACAACAGCAGCAACACTAGCAACAACAGCAGCAACACTAGCAACAACAGCAATGAAACTAGCAACAACAGCAGCAAAACTAGCAACAGCAGCAGCAACACTAGCAACAGCAGCAGCAACACTAGCAACAGCAGCAGGAACACTAGCAACAGCAGCAGCAACACTAGCAACAGCAGCAGTAACACTAGCAACAGCAGCAGCAACACTAGCAACAGCAGCAGTAACACTAGCAACAGCAGCAGTAACACTAGCAACAGCAGCAGCAACACAAGCAACAGCAGCAGTAACACTAGCAACAGCAGCAGTAACACTAGCAACAGCAGCAGTAACACTTGCAACAGCAGCAGCAATACTAGCAACAGCAGCAGTAACACTAGCAACAGCAGCAGCAACACTAGCAACAGCAGCAGTAACACTAGCAACAGCAGCAGCAACACTAGCAACAGCAGCAGTAACACTAGCAACTGCAGCAGTAACACTAGCAACAGCAGCAGCAACACTAGCAACAGCAGCAGCAACACTAGCAGCAGCAGCAGCAACACTAGCAACAGCAGCAGCAACACTAGCAACAGCAGCAGCAACACTAGCAACAGCAGCAGCAACACTAGCAACAGCAGTAGCAACACTAGCAACAGCAGCAGTAACACTAGCAACAGCAGCAGTAACACTAGCAACAGCAGCAGTAACACTAGCAACAGCAGCAGTAACACTAGCAACAGCAGCAGTAACACTAGCAACAGCAGCAGTAACACTAGCAACAGCAGCAGTAACACTAGCAACAGCAGCAGTAACACTAGCAACAGCAGCAGTAACACTAGCAACAGCCGAAGCAACACTAGCAACAGCAGCAGCAACACTATCACCAGCAGAATTAACACCAGCAACAGCAGCAGCAACACTAGCAACACTAGCAACATCAGCAATGAAACTAGCAACAACAGCAGCAACACTAGCAACAACAGCAGCAACACTAGCAACAACAGCAGCAACACTAGCAACAGCAGCAGCAACACTAGCAACAGCAGCAGCAACACTAGCAACAACAGCAGCAACACTAGCAACAGCAGCAGCAACACTAGCAACGGCAGAATTAACACCAGCAACAGCAGAATCAACATTAGCAACAGCAGCAGTAACACTAGCAACAGCAGCAGCAACACTATCACCAGCAGAATTAACACCAGCAACAGCAGCAGCAACACTAGCAACAGCAGCAATGAAACTAGCAACAACAGCAGCAACACTAGCAACAACAGCAGCAGTAACACTAGCAACAACAGCAGCAACACTAGCAACAGCAGCAGCAACACTAGCAACGGCAGAATTAACACCAGCAACAGCAGCAACAACACTAGCAGCAGGAACAACACTAGCAACAGCAGCAACAACACTAGCAACAGAAGCAACAACATTAGCAACATTAGCAATGACACTAGCAACAACAGCAGCAGCAATAGCAACAACAGTAATAATACCAGCAACAGCAGCAGCAACACTAGCAACAGCAGCAACAACACTATCAACAGCGGCAACAACACTAGCACCAGCAGCAGCAACACTAGAAACAGCATCAATGACACTAGCAACAGCAACACTAGCAACAGAGGCAGCAACACTAGCAACAGTAGCACCAGCAACAATGACACTAGCACCAACAGCATCAACACTAGAAACAGCATCAATGACACTAGCAACAGCAACACTAGCAACAGCAAAAGCAACACTAGCAACAGCAAAAGCAACACTAGCAACAGCAAAAGCAACAACAAAAGCAACACTAGCAATAGCAAAAGCAACACTAGCAATAGCAAAAGCAACACTAGCAATAGCAAAAGCAACACTAGCAATAGCAAAAGCAACACTAGCAACAGCAAAAGCAACACTAGCAACAGCACTAGCAGCAAAATTGGCTCACTCACCGCAATTATATTTAGACACACGGACACTCTTCCATATATATGCTCCATGACATACTTAGTTTCGTGTGTAAAAATCGTACGGCACGAATTTACTCTCACGCACAAAACAATCTTACTAAAAAAAAATACCAATCGACGTTTTCTCATTGTTTCTCGAGTATAAAAATAAACAAATCATTACCATAACAAACTTGAGAGAATCTAGTTAAACTATAAAGAAGTCGAACCTGGCTACATGTGGCCCTACACCATGAGGCCTCATCGCCCTGGGTGAAGCTGGGTGAAGCTAGGCACAGAGCGACCATATTACCCATGAATAACGAAGTTAATTCTCTTGTCAAGGGAGATTGAGGACGCTCATGGATAAACAAAGCAGCAAACATGACACGACAAGGCTCAGCTCATTGAGACTCAGGCATGTGAAGATGAAAGGTCTGGGCGACAGTTCGAAGGTCTGGGCGACAGTTCGAAGGTCTGGGCGACAGTTCGAAGGTCTGGGCGACAGTTCGAAGGTCTAGGCGACAGTTCGAAGGTCTGGGCGACAGTTCGAAGGTCTGGGCGACAGTTCGAAGGTCTGGGCGACAGTTCGAAGGTCTGGGCGACAGTTCGAAGGTCTGGGCGACAGTTCGAAGGTCTGGGCGACACCTCTCATTACAGCTGGAAACAGTTTTCGGGAAACATGTGAGGACCTTCTGAAAGTCAGAGGCTTCCTGTCCCCGCCTGGACCACTAGAGATGGTGGCCCTTGGGGTAAAGAAATACACACCTCTCATCGAATAAGAAGAACGTATCGTACTTTTTGACGGAGAATGACTGATGTGGAGCAACTGTCACCAACTCCATCCTGGTGGCTACCAAAAACACGACAACAATGTATACAACAGGTTGGCAAGCCTGGAAGCACAGTAACCTGTGAGGTTGGCTTTCCTGGGAGGTCGGGGTTGGTACACCTGGGCGGGTGTTTGTTTATATAAGTGACTGCTGACGACAGGCCAGCCATTGTTAGCCGCCCCCCGCCCCCCCACACCCACACACGATTAATACAGTCCCAGTGTACTGCCTGTTACACATCTCCGAACTCGTTAGGGTAATTACGTACACTGTGTACGCTGTAGGGTAGAGGGAGGAGGAGGAGGGAGGGTGGTGCTTGTGAATCATGGCCTTGCATATTGTGGGAATTGTGGATTATGAGATTGTGGTTGTGGGAGGTATAGGCTATGTGATGTAGGCTGGTGGATGCTGGTTGTAGATGTAGCTATGATACTGGTTGGTGGAAATGGTTGTAGTTAGTAGGTTATAAGAGGTAGGTTCCTGAAGACTGGTTGTAAGTCGTTGTTGTTGCTCTTATATATAGGCTGTCTGCCGTGAGTTACGTCTCTCATTATAATATTACCTCAACATTTACCTTTAAAGCTGGACTTGGACCGCGAACATTTGAAGTAGAAACAAAAAAAAACACAAATTGCCTTAGCAAATCGTTAAGGTAAATTAAAGAAAGAAAATTCTTTAAAAAAAACTAATATATTAGAGAGAAAATAGATTGTTTTTACACATGTACCAAGTTTTATTGTCCTCTATATGTGAATTGTTTGTATAAAAACATTGTGTGTGTGTGTATGTACTCACCTATTTGTGCCTGCAGATCGAGCATTGACTCTTGGATTCCGCCTTTCGAGCCATCGGTTGTTTACAGCAATGACTCCGGTCCTATTTCCCTATCATACCTAGTTTTAAAAATATGAATAGTATTTGCTTCCTCACCTGTTCTTTAAGTGCATTCCGTTTTCCACTACTCTCACGCTAAATGAAAACTTCCTAACATCCCTGTGACTCATCTGAGTTTCCAGCTTCCACCCATGTCTCCTCGTTCTGTTAATATTACGTGCGACATTTCATCATTTTCCACTTCGTCAATTCCCCTGAGTATTTTATACGTTCCTATCATATCCCCCTCTCCCTTCTCTTTTCTTGTGTCGTAAGGCTCTGTTCCTTCAGGTGCTCTTCATATTCCATCCCTCGTAACTCTGGGACAAGCCTTGTCGCAAACTTCTGAACCTTTTCCAGTCTTCTTATGTGCTTCTTCAGGTGGGGGCTCCATGATGGCGCGGCATACTCTAAGACTGGTTTTCGTAGGCAGTGTAATGCGCCCTAAAAGCCTCCTCACTTAGATGTCTGAATGATGTTTTAACTTATGCAGTGTAGAGACGCTGCTGTCGTTATCCTATTTATATGTGCCTCAGGAGACAGAGTAGGTGTTACGTCCACTCTCCAGGTCTCTTTCTCGAATTGTCACAGGTAGGCATTCCCCTTCATTGGTACTGTCCCTTTTGTCTCCTATCACCTGATCCCATTTCCATAACTTTACATTTGCTCGTGTTGAGCTCCAGTAGCCATTTCTCTGGCCATCTCTGCAACCTGTTCAAGTCCTCTTGGAGGATTTCTATAATTCTCATCTGTCACAACTCTTCTCATTATTTATTGTTTGTTGCCGCCGGAGGCGGCTATTTATTGTGCACCCCATACTCATCCTGTGAGCGGTAGCGCAAAAGTATTACAGAGGGCACAAAAGGTTTTTATCAGACCTCATCTTAGATTATTAACATAAACAATTTCATCTATCCTCACACCTTATAGTTACAATGTCAGCTAGTTACAGAGATGTTCTATTTCAAGAGCTATATATTTACAGTAAGTCATTATACATTAATGGTAAGTCTTATCGTTAATACAAATAGTTTTGACCAATGGGGATTTACAGATCATAGGGGAGCTTCTGTTTATTATTAGTCTTCCACAACTGAGTTTCTCAATCTCATAAACCGTTTATCTACTGGAAGCGAAATATGGATACAGGATTTCAGGTATTTTTATCCATGGTAATAAGATAGGTTGCCATATCATACGGCGTGAGCTCTAGATACCAGAGAATATCTAAGTTCACGCCGGAGATATCTAGATACTTGTAGACAAGTCTTATACAAGCTGTGACAACATCTGATTAGTCTCACTGACTTTGGTTAATTGCCCCATACACATGTTTTACTTCACACATTTCTTTGTGATGAACAATGGACCTGCTAGGTCCAGTTTGCACAGTTCTACTTCTTCAAATTCCATCCAGGAGTTTCGTCGTCTAATGACACTTTTAAGGGACCTATTGATAACTCAAGATTCCGTTCAAACCTGTCTTTATTTACTGCAGCCTTAGCAAGG
>WNGS01001026.1:0-24117 GCA_020271785.1 Procambarus virginalis | reverse complement strand
ATTCTCGAGCTACGTATTTCATTTTGGTATCAATGTGTTGGCAATAAAATTCTCTACAAGAATCATATGCATAAAATGTCACCAAAGCATTTGCTATCCCACCACGAAATAATACACACGAAGATGACTCGCCGTGACACCCAACACGAAGTAATGTTTCATACTCTTTCGTTTGTTGCCAGCTCCACAGTGATCCTACAGCATTGATTTTGATATCACTGAACTCGCAATAAAATTCCCCACCCAGACTATGCCTATCAATGTATAATTATGATGGGTGACCCCCGAGTGTGGGAAGTGCGAAGCGTTAGCCGTGATTTCAGCAGCGACGACACGTTGTTGATGCAGCGCTTTGAAAGTTTATACTTATTTCACTGTCCTGACATTATTTCTCAGCTACGTATTTCATTTATAGCATGTGTTCGCAATATAAAGTTCTATAAGAACATGGGTAGAATTGGTCAACAGAGCATCAAAATAATTTGCGGCGAATAAATCTTACGCGTGTTTGTACCGTGAGCGTAAAAGTTTTTACTTTGTTGATGTTTTCAAAGTTTATACTTGTTTCACACCGTTTTTTTTTTTTTGTATGTGTTCGAATAAAATTCCCTACACAGCATATGCCTATCAATACAATCTTGGGAATTCGCACTGTAGAGACGGCCGAACACAACAACCAACCCGCTCTGGACACTCCACTCACACTGCAACACCCACAAAAAAGTTTCTGGTGTTTCGTGTATACTTACTTTAGTTTTCGTGCTACAGTTGTCATTTAGGTATCAAAATATTCCTAAGAAAATAGACTACAATACTACAACAACCTAGGACAATTATGTGTACTTACCAAAGGAAAGACGATTGTAGAAAATAAGTTGAGCATTTTCTCTCCACTCCACCTCCTTCAGGTACCGATTCCTGAGTTGCTCAACAGATGTTCGTAGGTGGAGTGAAGCTGGTGCGGGTGGTTACTTCTTGTCCACCCAATACACCCTTTTCCTGTGATAAGTGGTGTAACACGGTATGACACAAAGTGGAACATCGCATGTCTTGCATGCTATACCAGTTTCCTTCCTAATACCCACTTTGAACACACTTGACACCTGCGACTTTTGGGAGTTTTACAAGTTCATGCTTCAATTTGTAGTTCAGGCGAGTCTTGATAAAACAACACGTCCCTGTTGTCTTTGTGTTGTTGTACACTACAGTCTGAATCGTCGCTCTCACCATTGTCTTCAAACAACAGTGTAGCAGATGAAATATCTTCATCAGATTCATGGTCGGCTTCAGCGAGGGTGTAGACGTGAAGAGAGGGCGCCTCACACCCGACGGGCCAGGTGTTGACGGGTTAGCAGCAGGATACACAGGACCAGTGTCATCATTTATGTCTGGAGCATGAACTAAATGAGGAGATGGTGTGTTGTTGCAGGCCACTCTTCCTTGTCAAATTTCAATAAAGCCCAAATAGCAACCTCATGAAACTGGAGCAGAGTTAGTTTCTTTCGGTCATCTGTGTTGGCCTTGTATATGCATAAGCGTTTTGCAAAGCCATTTGCAGGAAATAAAGGTTATTCTTTGTCCACTTGTGACATTTCCTGGCGAATGGTAATACTTTACCATTTGATCAAAGTGGTCAACACCCTTCATGAACTTATTGTAGTCAATAATTGCCTTTGTTTGTTCACCACAACCTGCTGTAGTCCTGTTGTTCCATCTGGCCTACGAACTCGTTTGCGTTTTTGAACTCTATTTGTGTCTGCATTGTGGAGGTTGGTAATCATAGAGACAACTCGCTTGTCTTTCCACAGCAGAATGAAGGTGTTGTCCTTGCGGCGGTAGACTGTGGTATCCACATCAGTTAGGCCTTCAGTGTCCTCCTCGTCGATTCAGCCCCATGGGCTCCAGGCCCCCCAAATTCACATTCTTCTTCTAATCCTCACCTCTGCCTCACTTCCATCCAAATCCACTTCATCAAAGGCATCAAAGATTGGGAATCTTGGTGGGAGTGAGCCTCAATCCAGAGAACCTCCTATAGATGTCGGTAATCTTGTCTTTTCCGATGAATCAGAGGCCCTGTAGCCGAAACACCGCTTGGCCTGGTGCTGGATCCATATTGATGAATGTAGTTGGTTACAAACACACACAGAAACGGTAAAATCCTTGAAACCATGCGAGTTTGGCGCGCGAGGGGAGAGATGCGATCGCTCCATTGCAACATGTACACAACAAAATGGCCTGTCACGTGACCCAGTAGGCCGACGTGACATTCGGCCTACCCAAGAGAACGGGAATTTCATGGAGCACAGTTTGAAACAACCCCAAGTAAATCGGATTAAGCTGGATTTTTACAATTATTTTAATACGGACCGTAAATGTACGACGCGACCGCACAACCAATAGAAATATAACCGTCGTATATGTACGGGATGGGCGCGCGAAAGTGTTAAGGTAATTACATTAGGTTAATTACATTTTCTTTTGTCTAATGCTCTTTTCTGGGGGAGCCCCGTCAGCTCCCCGGAGCTATCCGGCTGATATGCTAATGTCAGACTTTGGCATCAGTCATGTGTATGGAGTTCTTAGGCCTACCGGGGACCACGCCAGAACCGGCCCCCTCAGAGAGGCAAGGGGAGCAATGCCTATAGAAGCCCCACATGTGTTTGGAAGCATTCTATGTCTGCCATCGACCGGGACAGGCACCCAGAAAGCTAAGCACCTAAAACAAACCCCTATTCTGGTTAAAATTGCTACCAAAAGCCGAACTAGTGGATAGAACTCCCAACAGAAAAACAAGCAAACTAGTGTGACGTCACACGCTGCCGCGCCGCTGTCCTGCGCAGCTCCCCCCTCCCCGGAGGGGGAAGGGGGAGCCCCAGACCCTCCGCGCCGGCTACCCACACCTCAGTTCTTGAGGCTGATGCTATAGGCGAAGGTCGTGTGCTCTGGCTCCGGTGTCGCTACAACACTGTGCTTGCGTGTGGTGTTTGTTTTGTGTTGCGAGAGCCAGGAGTAATTTTCGGTACTCGGGCTGCATGCGCCTAGGTTTCCTTCCCTAGGTGCCCTGTAAGTACTGCCCTTGGGGCTTGGGGCCACCTTCCAAAGCTTCTCGGGATCTGCCTCAGTTGGTCCGTTTTACCTTTTTCGTTTTTTCGGCCGCCTGTTGGGCTCTTGGGTGTTCTGTTCTCCCCTTGTTACTGGCAGGTGAGAGGCAGTTTGCACTGGTAGGGGCGCAGGGTGCTGCACAGCTTGTATTCCCACATAGCGGCCGGCTCTGTTCCTTGGGTTCGCTGTCCTCTTGCGAGGTTTTGTTTTATTTTTGTTTTTTACTGGTGGGGGGTTCTGTCCTATTCATTCCTTAGTTTTGCCCTTCCACGGTTCTACTCGGTGGCGCCCCCCTGCTAGGTCCCCGTGAGTGTACACGTCCCTGGGGTACAGCTATAGAAGTTTCGCTTGGTAGATTTGGGCGCCGGTTAGCAGCGCCCTGCCTGGGAACTACCTGAGCACGAGTCCTCTAAAGTAAACGCTCAGGACCCTGGGAATCCCCTAGGGGCGCGTGGGTCCGATGGATGTGACCCCGGAGTCCCCACTCGCTGTGTGCGAGTTTGAGGGTTGCTCGGTCCCCTTGTCTCAAGGTGACCCTCGTTGTTTTTGCCTCTGCCATGCTGCCTGTTGGGTCGGTGATACTTTCGACCCTGAGTCCTGTGAGTGTTGCTGCTTGCTTGTGACTCAATTTACCCAATCCTCTGATGATTCTCTTCGGTACAGGCGGCGCGTGCGTTGCAGTCTAGGTTTCGTCTGTTGCAACGCGCTCGGTTGGTTGCTCCCCCGATGCCCCGGGCTGCCCCGCTTTGTTTTCGAGACCCGACTTGGGGTTGGGGTCACTTCGATCCTGGTTCAGTCCGCCCTCCTCGTCCTTCCCCTGCTGTTCGTTCTGGTCCCCCCCCCCCTGCTTCTGGCCCCGAAGCGTCTGAGGGTTTCGGGTCGGAGCAGGGGTTACTTGATCTCGAGACTCGGGCAGCTTCGGGGGGTGCCCCTTCCGGGGGGCGGCAGAGGCATTCGAGTCTTGTCTCCCGGCCGAAGCTTTGGGGTCTGACCAGTGGGCCCCCCTTCCTTCCAGCTGTTCCGGCTGCTCCGTCCTTGTCTTGTGGGTCGGGGCTTGGGAGAGGACTCGGCCTGGTCCTGTGGTGAGGACCTCGAGGCTGGGGAGGGGGTGACTTGGGGCCTTGGGCTCCTCTGGACCCGCCTGGGTTTTCTTCCCTCTGAGCGGGGCTTATTGTTACAAGGAGTGGGGTTTTTCTCCCCCCCCCCTCGCCATACGAGTTGGATTTGGTGTCGGCCCCTCCCCGGGTTCGGTTCCGTGTTCCCCCGGGTACGTCGGTTCCGTCTTTCCGGAGGTTTTCGGCTTATCGCATCCAACCTGGTGTGGTGCGGGTGGCCTTTGCAGCTTACCTCCTGCGGACCCGGTTATGCCTCGGAAATGGATCCGTCCGAGTTCAGGTTTGGGACTTCGTTCCCTTTCTGGCTCCGTTACGAGGTTCCGGAGTCTTCCTGGCTAGCGCCTGCCCCTTGTTTGTTTTGGATTCCTGGCATTCCTTCTGTCGTTCCCGCACGTTGGAGTGGCGGGAAGCTTCCACGGTGATTCAGGTTTTCCTGGGGCGAGCTTGAGTACCTGAATGAGTGCTTGTTTGCCCCTGCCCTTCCCCGCGATGTGGGCGTTATCAGCTCCATGTGCAGGTTCCCATCCTTTCGGCGGCGCTCGTTGCGGAGGACTTGCGCCCCGGGGCCTTTTGGCTTCGGCCTTGCGGTTTTTTCCGTCCTGGAGCTGTCCTCAGATTGGCTCGTGGAGGATGTGAGGACGCTTGGGTCCTCCTGGGTCCGGCACCTTGTCCCTCGGCTGCGCGCTCGTTGGCTGCCTTGTTGAAGCTGTTCACGCCAATTTTGCGGGATGCGGTTTCCCTGTTTTATGCTTCCCGTCTCGCGTGTCGGCTCGGTGCTGGGTTCCTCCGTGGAATCTGCTTGGGCTCTGGCTCTTAGGCGTTCTTCCCCCTTTTGTCCTCTTTTTTTTTGAGGAGTCGGCCGTGGCGCAGTTTATTCAGGCTGCGTCGGCGGCTTGTCGTCCGATGTCGGACTTGTTGGTTTCCGGGGCCCGGGGTGGGTCTTCCCGGAAGGGTCGTGCCGGCTCGGGGTTCTCTCGTCGTGGTAGGCCTCTGGTGTCAGGTTCGGGTTCGGCTCCTGCTGCGGACCCTCCCTCGTCTGGGCGGCGCGGTGTTCGCTCTGTGCGGGGTTCTGGGTCTCGTAAGGGTCGCCGGCCCTTTCGCGGTTTGCCCCATTGACGGGGCGATGGGGGGGCGGCTTGCGCTGTTCGCCCGCGCCTGGTCCCACGATTCGTGGTCCTTTCGGGTCGTGTCTGGCGGTCTGCGGTGGCGTTGGGTGGCCCCTCCCCCTTTGGGGGTTCGGGGCTGGCAGGCAAGTTCTTCTTCCCTTGCGCTCGTTCGAGTCATCTTGGAGTGGGTACGTTGGGGCGTCGTCGAAACGACGTCGTCCCTCAGATGGGTTTCCCGTCTGTTTCCGNCAAATAGCTCCTCCCAACATACTCCTTTTGCTGTTATTACACTATATATCCACACATTATATATAAATATCTACATTTGTGTTCACCATAGCAAATCACTAAGCTGGTATGGTGAGATCAAAGAATAACAGGTTGCCACACAGAGTCAACAGATGATGCTACCTCCCTGCCTCACCAAGATTACTCCTCCCACTATACTCTGCACACCAATAATTATCACCCAGACCAACGTGACACGCTTTTGGCTCAAAACAGCCGAAGGTGGGACCACAACCGGAGCAAAGTCACCGGAGGTATAGAAATGGACGCAGTCCGAGAACCCCCACACTAGGCCCAGCCAAGGTCGAACCTAGGACGGAACCAACTGGAACTTCCGGCAAGTTTCCAGGAACCTGAACCCGGCAAGCTGGGAAAGAACCAGATCCCTGGCAAGCAGACAAGCAGACTGACAGGGAACAGTCAGTCTGTGATGCAGTCTAGCAGTCTCCGTGGTGTAGTGGTAAGACACTCGCCTCGCGTTCTGCGAGCGCTATGTCATGGGTTCGTATCCTGGCCGGGGAGGATTTACTGGGCGCAAATCCTTAACTGTAGCCTCTGTTTAACGCAACAGTAAAATGTGTACTTGGATGAAAAAACAATTCTTCGCGGCAGGGGATCGTATTCCAGGGACCTGCCCGAAACGCTACGCGTACTAGTGGCTGTACAAGAATGTAACAACTCTTGTATATATCTCAAAAAAAAAAAAAAAAAAAAAAAATTATCACCACAATCCTGCTATTATCAGAATCCTGGTCAATTTTATCACAGACAGGGTCTTCTCTAATACTATCATCACTAAATAATAGCAGTTACATATATATTTTGACATTTTTTGGTGATGCTTTGGTCACAAGCTGAACTGCAGTGATGTTAGCTCATGCTGCGTGCACCAGACTTGGTTGCTCACTCAGTACCGAGGGTCTCACACCTAGGATCGTTACCCATGATATTTTTTTTTAAACAGCATCTGTTTACTAGAGCCCTGAGGAAGCTGATGTGAACCCCGTGTAGCCGCAGGACATTTAACCTTAAATGGCGCATAGCTATATACCATTTGACACCCACAGGCGCATACAAAAAAAAAAAAAAACCAGCGTTGAATGTAATGAAACGCCATTTTCTGGGCGAGTCCCGGAGGCTCCCCGGAGCTATCCCAGGCTGATATGCTAATTTCAGACTTTGGCATCAGTCATGTGTATGGAGTTCTTAGGCCTACCGGGGACCACGGCCAGAACCGGGCCCCCTCAGAGAGGCAAGGGGAGCAATGGCCTATAGAAGCCCCCGTGTGGTTGGAAGCATTCTATGTCTGCCATCGACCGGGACAGGCACCCAGAAAGGTAAGCGCCCCAAAACAAACCCTATTCTGGTTAAAATTGCTACCAAAATCCGAACTAGTGGATAGAACTCCCAAACAGAAAAACAAGCAAACTAGTGTGACGTCACAAGTCACCGCGCCGCTGTCTGCGCAGCTCCCCCCTCCCCGGGAGGGGAAGGTGGAGCCCCAGACCTCCCACGCCGGCTATCCACCCATCAGTTCTGAGGCTGGATGTCAAGACACGCGAAAAACCGCCGACCGGAGGGAGGGAGGGTTGCCGGGGAGCCTCCGGGACTCACCCAGAAAATGGCGTTTCATTACATTCAACGCTGGTTTTCTGGGGGGAGCCCCGTCGGCTCCCCGGAGCTAACTACCCACAGAGGAAGATCAAAGGGACGGAACCGGGAGGCGGACACCACCCAAACAACCAAAACGCTAAAACCAAAGGAGCAGGAAAACTCAGCGACCCGACCCCCAGAGGCAAATGCCAAAAGGAAAAGAGCCGACGAAAAACAAACCGGAACCGAAGAGGCACTACCAACCGAGGAGAAGACAGAGCACGCTGACCAGATACCAGGATGGTGCAAGCGGCGCACGAACAGGCCGGAGGGGAAACGAACCACAAGACAGCTGACTAAGCGGTGTAGAAGCAAGACCGAAAGCAAGCCAAAGCGGCTCACAAAAAGAGAGGCGCGACAGTATGTGGCACGACGACGGCCCCCAACCCCCACCAAAAAACCAGGCCGACGCTAACAAGAGGAACCACCTAAGAAGGTACAGGAAAAGGAAGGACCGCCAAAACACCCCATACTGCCGCCAAGAGAAACACGCAGGTGGGACACCGACCACCAGCCGGAGGCGAGACCACGAGGCAGACGGAAGCAGCCCCGACAAGGCCCCTCCAAGCCCAGGAAAAGGCGAAGCCGCAAGAAGATCTCGGGCGCGACCACCGAACTCAGGTGGTACAAAGAGATGGAACGTCTGCCGAACAGACAAATCCCAAAGCAAGCAAATCCGCCAGGAGAACAAATGACGGGTCCGACGCAAGGCATCGCAAGACCCCAAAAAACCAAGTGGCAGGGCAAGCAAGGAAACCAAAGAAGGCGGAAGGGTTGCCGCCAGAACCGTACCCGAACCAAGAGGTACGAGCAACAGCAACAGACCGAGACAAAGAAGCACACCACAGGACACAGGCCGAAAAAAAAAAAAAAAAAAAAAAAAAAAAAAAAAAAGCCAAGAAGCCAAGGAACACACGCAGAACACCCCTGTGGCAGAGGAGGAAAACAAGGGAACACACAAACAATGAAGTGGTGGAAACCGACCACGTCCCACAACATAGCAGCAAGTGCAGGCAAAACTGACCAAAGGAGATGCCAGGAAAACGACTGGGGTGAGGCAGGACGAAAGAGCAGAAGCATAAAAAACCCCAGGAGTAAGGACACGCCACTGCGAAACACGGTACTAATGAACACGCGCAGTAGTAGCAACATACAACCTGGTGGATAAAGACAGGCTGTTTAACACAAGGGGCACACGCACTAGGGGACGCAGGTGGAAACTGAATGCCCAAATGAGCCACAGAGATATTAGAAAGAACTTTTTAGTGTCAGAGTGGTTGACAAATGGAGTGCATTAGGAAGCGATGTGGTGGAGGCTGACTCCAAATACAGTTTCAAGTGTAGATATGATAGAGCCCAATAAGCTCAGGAAACTGTACACCTGTTATAAGATTGACGTTTGAGAGGCGGGACCAAAGAGCCAGAGCTCAACCCCCGCAAGCACAACTAGGGGAGTATACACCACCGCAACATGCCACAGATAAAGAGCAACTCGCTCCGGCAAAGGCAGAGAACGGAGGACCTGCAGGAGAGCAAGGAAGAGGCGAAAAAGGCGGCCCACACCCATGACACAGGGGAAACCTCGGCGGCCTCCCCACAACTGGAACCCAGGACACCCCCGGAGCGAAAAGGGGCACATACCGCGGCAAGGGAGAAGAGCGAAAGGCGAAGCACTGGAGCAAAAAGGCGACGAACACCGGCACTACACACCGCCCAGACCAAAACAAACTCCGCGGCGCATGACATGCTGGCCGAAAAGGCGCAACCTACCCTGCGGGAAGGCGGCAACCAAGACTACTGCACAAGAAAAGTAGCCAAAAGAGTGAGCAGGAACAAGAAAACCGGCCAAAGAAGCGAAGACAGAGCCCAAAAAAGGCACGCAACCGGGCCACAAGCAGCCCAACAAGGCTGCAAGTAGCCCAACAGGGCCACAAGTAGCCCAACAGGCCCAGAAAGAGCCCAAACTGGGCCAAAAGTAGCCCAACAGGGCTACAAGGAGCACAACAGGACCACAAGGAGCCCAACAGGGCTACAAGTAGCCCAACTCGGCAACAAGAACGAGGAGCCGACAGACGTTCCAATAACGCGGGAAGTAGGAAAAACCTTCCCGAACCCTCGAGAACACGGAAGCCAAAACCAGTCCCGAAGGCACACAAAGGCGCATGCGCACCCGAGACCAGTAGTCATGTAGAACCCCCAGAACGGGGAAACATGACGAAAACACCGTCCCAAAAAAAAAGGGGGTGGGGGGAAACATCCACCCACAGGACGGAACCAACCGACTCAAAGGCCAAGGAACCGAGCCCGGGGAGGGGCCGACGCCCAACAGCACGTACGGCGAGTGGAGAGGAAAACCCCACTCCGCGTACCCACAAGCCCCGCCGAGAGGGGGATAAAAACCCCACGGGGTCCTATGGGGCCAAGGCCCCCCAAGTCAGCCCCTCCGCAGCCCCGGGAACCCACACAACAGGCCCCGGGGCCGAGCCGTCCCCCTAAAGCCCCGGCCGTACCAGAAAACCGGGACAGCCGTGAAAACACTAAGGAAGGGAGCCCACTGGCAGACTCTTACAACACGGCTGGAGGAACAGGCTCGAATGCCCCCGTCACTACCCCGGAAGGGGATTTCCCCGAGACTGCCCGAGTCTCAACACCATCAAACCCCGCCCTGAACCTACAGACGGTAAGGAACCGGATGCAGGCAGGAAGGGGAATCCAGGGGAAAAACAAGAACCAAAACGGGGCAGCCCCGGGGCTCCCGGGGAGTTACCACGAGAGCGTTGCCACCACCAAGGCTCAAGTGCAACGCCTCTGCTGCCCGCACCAGCTGAGCACAACTGGGTAACCGAGCCATAACGAGCAACAAACTCGCAGGACTCCGGGTCGAAGGTGTCACCGACCCCACAGGCAGCAGACGGAGGCAAAACAGAGAGTCACCCAGAGACAAGGGGTGAGCAACCCTCAAACTCGCTGGAAGCGAGGGGGGGCTCTGGGGTCACATCCATCGGACCCACGCGCCCCAGGGGTTTCCCAGGGTCCCGAGCATTTACTATAAGAGGACTCGCGCTCAGGTAATCCCAGACAGGGTACTGCTAACCGGCACTCAAAAACTACCAAACAACTTTCTAAGAGCTGAACCCCCGGGACGTGTACACTCACGGGGACCTAGCAGGGGGTACCACCAGAAAACTCAGAACACAAAGGACACCAGGGGCAAGAACGAAGGCAGACCCCCCACCAGGTAGATAAACAAAAAGAAAAAGAAAACCCCGCAAGAGGACAGCGTACCAAGCGGAACAGAGCCGGCCGCTATGATTGGGAAAAGACAAGCTGCACAGTACCCTGCGCCCCACCAGTGCAAAACTGCCCCTTACTCTAAGGCGAACAAGGGAGACAGAACACCCGAGCACACAAAGAGCGGCCGAAACCAAGCAGCAAGCAGTAAACGGCCTAGCAGGGCAGACCCCAAGGAACTTGTGGAAGGTGGCCCCAAGTCCCAAGGGCAGTACTTACAGGGCACCTAGGGAAGGGAAACCCTAGGCGCATGCAGCCCGAGTACTGGAGAATCACTCCCGGCTCGCGCACCACCTAGAAAACAGACACCACACTCTAGGTGCAGTGCTGAAACACTAGCCAGAGAGCAGACATAACCGGTGCCTATAGCATCAGCCGAAGAACTGATGGGGTGGATAGCCGGCGTGGGAGGTCTGGGGCTCCACCTTCCCCTCCCGGGGAGGGGGGAGCTGCGCAGACAGCGGCGCGGTGACGTGTGACGTCACACTAGTTTGCTTGTTTTTCTGTTTGGGAGTTCTATCCACTAGTTCGGATTTTGGTAGCAATTTTAACCAGAATAGGGGTTGTTTTGGGGCGCTTACCTTTCTGGGTGCCTGTCCGGTCGATGGCAGACATAGAATGCTTCCAACCACACGGGGGGCTATAGGCCATTGCTCCCCTTGCCTCTCTGAGGGGGCCCGGTTCTGGCCGTGGTCCCGGTAGGCCTAAGAACTCCATACACATGACTGATGCCAAAGTCTGAAATTAGCATATCAGCCTGGGATAGCTCCGGGGAGCCGACGGGGCTCCCCCAGAAAAATTATTTTTTCTTCCTAACCTGTTAATTTGTGTTCACTGATCACGGGAAAAATAATAAAAAAATCGTAAGTTGAATATATTGGCCGCTATAGGGCGGGGAAGTCTGGCACAAAACAGGCGCTCACTCAGCATGCGTCCCAGGCGGTCTGTTGATCGCCAGCTGTCAGGCCGGAGTTGCCACAAAGAGATAATTGCCTAATTATTTCAATGTCTCTGATTGATTTTTCGTAGTTTTTTTGCTGTAATATTATTCAATAGTGTGTAGTGTGATATATTTATATAATGAAATGAGTGAATCATCGCTGTACTCAAAAATATGGTGTGCTTATTGTTGATTCAATTATGTTCATCAAACAGTGAACAAATACTTTGTCGGTTGTTACACTATATACACAGGTTATATATAAGTATCTGCATGTTTTGTTCACCATAACGAACCACTAAGTTGCTATTATGATCAAAAAGTAACGAGGAGTGACCGCCGTGTACCAGCCAGCCACTCACGCCCTCCCTCAAGTCATCTGACTCACCCACATTCTCCTCCCACAATACTGTTTTTGCTTTTATTCACTATATACAGACGCTATATATAAGTATCTACATTCGTGTTCACCATAACGAACCACTAAGTTGGTATGCTGAGTGGCAGTGGCAGCCCGCCACTGGCTGCCACTCCCTCCTTCCCTCACCTCACCTGACTTGCCACCATTTTCCACTCACCATACTGTTTTTGCTTTTATATACAGACGTTATATATAAGTATTTACATGTTTTGTTCACCATAACTGTACATCTAAGCTTGTATGGTGAGTAGGACCTCTTGTATGGTGAGTAGGCAGAAAGACGTAGGACCTCACACAGTCAGCTGGTGGCTGCCGCCCTCAAGGCCAGACGCACTAATATTTCTCCTCGAACAATACTGCTTGTGGTGTTATTACGCTATATACACACATTATATATAAATATCTACCGGTTTATTTCACCATACTTGTACAAGTAAACTGGTATGGTGCCCAAAGACCATCGTGGTCACCAGTAAACAACACGATAATTCCTGCAGACGACGCTCCTCTCTCACCAAAATGGCGGCTCCCAACCTCCTACTCTTGCTGTTTATACCCTCTATACACACGTTATATATAAGTATCTACATTTGTGTTCACCATAGCGAACCACTAAGCTGGTATGCTGAGTGCAGTCAATAAAAGGTGGCCACACACAGTCAGATAACAACGCCACCACCTCCCTCCCACAGCATTACTCCTCCCTCCATGGAGCACAGCGCTAAATATCATCACAATCCTCTTATTATCAGACCCATGGTCAGTTTTATCACAGTCAGAGGTCTTCTGTAATAATATTATCGCTACATAATAGCATGAACAAGTATATTATGGCATTTTTAGGCGATGCTGTGGTCACAAGCTGAACAGCAGTGCTGTGAGCTCATGCTGCGTGCGTCAGGCTTGGTAGCTTACTCGATACTGAGGCCCCTAACACCCGGGAGTTTGGCCCACAATTTTTTTAAAAATGGCGTCTGTTTACAAGAGCCCTGATGAAGGTGTGGTGAACCCGTGTATCCGCGGGCCGTTTAAATCTTGCGTAGTACTCCAATGCATCATATGATGCGACTCGCAATTACTGCAAGTCGGTCAAAGCATCATATGATGCGATGCACAATTGAAGGGTTAATCATGTGTGGCACCCTCAATTGCATATATATATACGCTGTGCACCATTCAGCGACATTTACTTAAATTGTATATACAGTTTACAGTTTGAGTAAATGTGGCTGAACTGTATTATTGAAGGATTCTCCATCAACCTAGAAGGCAGGATGCTACACACACCTCAGAATGGCCAGGTCAGCACCGAGGTGAGGTGGGCAGCCTTCAGAAATTCAGTCTACTCTACTGCCTTTGAGCACCTCGGACCAGCAACCCACAGAAACCAGGACTGGTTCGACGAAAACAATGAAGAGATTCAGGTATTGCTGCAAAAAAAAACATCATCTGTTCCATGCACACCAGAATAACCAGACATGATGCAAAAACTGACAAAGCTCTTCCTGTCCATTTGGAATGATGGCGCAGTCCCACAACAGTTAAAAGATGCCAGCATAGTTCACATCTTCAAGAGGAAAGGCAACCAGCAGTCTTAGTCTTATGATAATCAGCAGAGTATTTCACTGCAGTCCATCGCTGGGAAGATCCTGGCTCAATATCCTGCTCAACCGCCCCTTCAACATCTTGAGCAGGGTATCCACCCTGGAAAGCCAATGTAGCTTCTGTGAAAAATGCAGAATTGTCGATATGATATTTGCTGTATGGCAGCGCCACAAAAATGCCAAGAGCAACTTAGCAACCTCTTCTGAACTTTCATCGACCTGACCAAGGCCTTCAATACGATCAGCAGAGATGGCTTGTGGATGATAATGGAGAAGTTTGGCTGTTCCGGCAAATTAACTGTGATTGTCTGGCAGTTCCACGATGGCATGAGTACTCTTAATGGATGATGGAGATAAGTCAAAATTCATCCTGGTGATGAACAGTGTAAAGCAAGGATGCATTCTCGCCCCAACACTTTTCAGCATGGTATTCCCGGCCATGCTCACTGATTCCTTCCATGATTGCCAGGATGGAATACCCATCAGATACAAGAATGATGGTGGGCTGTTCAACCTCAGGTGTCTGCAGGCCATTAAAAAATTAAGGAAACTGTCATAAAAGACTTCCTGTTAATTGATGACTAATCCCTCAATGCCAGCACAGAGCAAATGATACAGCACGAAATGGACTGCTTCTCACAAGCCTGCGACAACTTCGGTCTCGTCATCAGCACTAAAAAAAAAAAAAACTGAAGTCGTGTACCAACCCACGCCAGGAATACCCTACCAGGAACCACACATCAGTGTTAAGGGGCAGAACCTGCAGGCAGTTGACAACTTCACCTATCTTGGCATCATACTCTCAAGAGCAGAGAACATAGACACAGAAGTCAACAGGATCGCCAAGGCCAGCGCTGCCTTAGGAAGATTCCGTGAGAATGTTTGGGAGCGGAGGGGTCTCAGCCTCACCACCAAACTGAAGGTTTACCGTGTAGTGGTACTAACCACCCTTCTCTACGTCAGTGAGACCTGGACTGACTACAGCACACACACCAAATAGCACAATCACTTTCACTTAAACTGTCTCGGCAGACATCAGGATTCCAAGACTGCAGGAGATTTGTCCTCCCACATCAGGTGGCAGGACTAAATCCCAGACATGGTGGTCATGGAAGGGGGCCAGTATTCCCAGCGTCTACACCCTCCTACAGACAACTCAAGCCAGATGGGCAGGACTTGGTGTCAGAATGCCTGACAGACGATTGCCTAAACAGTTGCTGTATGGAGAATTATGTCAGGGCACAAGTACAGCTGGAGGGGCAGAATAAACGATTCAAGGACTGCCTCAAGGTGATCCTCAAAAACCCTCAAAGACCTCCAGTTTGGAGAAGCAAAGTCACCACAGGGACCCATGCAGCAGAGAATAGACGGACTGCAGAGGTTTAGAAGAAATGCACCCCATGCAAAGCTAAAGCAACCTCTACCTCTGCAATAACACCCACCAACATATGTCCCATGTGTGTGCGACCCTTCAGAACCCAGATTGGTCTCATCCCTCTATCTGACACACAACCATTGACCTTTGACCTGATATATTGAAGTCATGGTCATCTACTTCGAATGACAAACATCAAATCTTATACAATATTCCAAAACATATATATATATATATATATATATATATATATATATATATATATATATATATATATATATATATATATATATATATATGATATGTGCACTGCAGTCAGGCCAAAATCCTATATATATGATTTATGCACTGGAAGGGTTAAAATTTTTAGGCACTAAAGTTCTGTATGCTGTCTTATGTGTAATTACCTTATCTTGCGTTGAATTCGGGGCTCAATGTCCCCACAGTCCGGCAGAGTGGAACTAGAGTAGAATTGTAATACAATTTACACATACTAATTACTTTTATATAATTCCTGCTATATTTCTCATTTCTTTTGCTAGACTAAATTTATGGAAAAAGAACTGTAGTCACTGAATATTAAAATAAAATCTTATGAAATATTTATCAGATAATTATGTTACATAGAAAGTTCACTTATTCTGTTTCTCTCCTTTGTGGGTTTTCATATGTGATACTAAGCTAGACTTATAAGAAAAAGCTTTAAGACACAATGAGCACTGATATGGTTTCTCTTCTGCATGAGTTTTAATATGTGCAACTAAGTCGCCTTTTTGAGAAAAGTCTTTTTGACATACTGAGCATCGAAATGGTTTCTCTCCTGTGTGTGTTCTCATATGTAACATTAGATGAAATTTTTGTGAAAAATCTTTTAGACACTCTGAACACTGATATGGTTTCTCTCCTGTATGAGTTCTCATGTGTGATATTAGATGAAACTTTCGTGAAAAGTTTTTCACACACATTGAACACTGATATGGTTTCTCTCCAGTATGAATTCGCATATGTGTTACTAAATTACCATTGTGTGAGAATCCTTTGAGGCATATTGAACACTTATATGGCTTCTCTCCTGTATGAGTTCTCATATGTATTGCTAGAGCACCTTTTAATGAAAATACTTTTATGCACATTGAACAGGGAAAGGGTTTTTCTCTAGTGTGAATTCTCATATGAGATGTCAGGTGATCTTTTTTTGAAAAGTCTTTTAAACATACTGAACATTGATGTGGTTTTTCTCCTGTGTGAGTTTTTATGTGTGTTATTAGTCCAGATTTCTGTGCAAAACCTTTTAGACACTCTGAACAATGATAAGGTTTTTCTCCTGTGTGACTTCTCATGTGTGATACTAGATGAGATTTTTGAGAAAAGTTTTTTAGACACTCTGAACACTGATATGGTTTCTCTCCTGTATGAGTTCTCATGTGTAATACTAGATAAGACTTTTGTGTAAAGTCTTTCCGACACACTGAACAATGATACGGCTTTTCTCCAGTGTGAGCTCTCATGTGAGACACTAAATGTGTATTCTGGAGAAACTCTTTTAGGCACACTGAACATTGATATGGTCTTTCCCTTGTGTGAGTTTTCATGTGTGATATTAAACCCGATTTATGAGCATAGTCTTTTAGGCACTCTGAACACTGATATGGCTTCCTTATTGCATGAATTATCATTGTTAATTATTGGATCAATTATCTACATACAGTTGTACACAAATCACACACTTCAGTTTTCAGTTGTGATTTCTAATGTGAGGGAATAGTTAGGTTTTGCTAATCCTCTTTATATACAATGAGCAATAATATGGTTGCTTGTCCCATTTCAGTGATGTATTTTCTGTTGTGGTTCCTAGTCAGAGATTGTACAGTGATAGTAGCAATCCTTGAAGGCTTTGAAAGATAAGTAAAAATATATGGTTTAATTTCTGTGCTAAATTTAAATACTTAATCCTAATGTTAACAATAAAAAACTTTTAACAATAAAAACACAATTTTCTCTTGTATAAATAGCCTTTTGTATTTTGGATTGTTTTTCCTGACAATTTCCACAAGATACCCTTAAAAGTATTTTGTGAGAATGTTATATTATATTTTAAATTTTGTTTTGTTTAAACTCCTAAGTCAAGTTTTCTACATGCTATTTTTTTCATATTTAGGAAACTAACACAAAATTCCATTCACTGCAATCCGCTTATATTAAGCTGGATAATATTTATATTAAAATATTTTAGGACTAAATGGTTTGCTGAGTGGATGCTGTAATACTTCAATTCTATTCAAGTTTTTACCTTTTCAACTACAATTACTGCTCATATGATCTTATATCAGTAAGAGGAACACATAGGACATGTAACTTATAATTATAATTATTTTTTGATGAAATTTATTGCTTGCCTGCAATGATGTTCAAGCAGTGCATGTAATTAATCTTGATAAATAATTCTATTCTTTTAAAACCAAGAGTTTAAAAATCACCAGACTTGCAATACAGGAAAATGTTATGGAAAGAATAAATAATTATCAAGAATACATTTGTGCACAAGTTTATGAAGGAATAATTCTAACGGAGAAATGAGAAATAATTACTCAAGTGTAAGTGTGCACAAAATGCTGAGCCTACAATCTCTAAATATGACACTCTTGTAGCACAGTGTATCAGATTTTGGCCAATTTTGTATACTGTATGATCTAGCAAATATTAAAACTTGTTTGTTTCTTATAAAAAATGGTTAGCAAATACCTGCTTTTCCAAGTGTTGAACATTTGGATACCAAATACACCAAACAATTAAGCAATACTTAAGAATTTAAAGTAATTAAAAAAATTTCACAATTCCCTTTGCCTTAAATAACATGAACTAATGGAGAATGTTTGTTCAATAGATACTGATAATGTACAATAAATAATTAAGATAAATGGTGCACATGTAAACATTTGAATGAATAAAGTAGCATCCACAGGCTAATGAGGGTGAACATGCAGTGGGTCAGGATTGTATATACATAGTGTATGTAGTAGTTGTGACACTGGTGCTTTAACATACTGCTGACACTGCTCGATATATATATATATATGCAGTCTTTCTGCCAACTTACATGCTATATGTGCTATAGGATGCTGGCACTGCAAGGACAATTCTTCTGATGTAAGGAAGAACTGCAAAAGAAAACATCAAGACTTCACTGAAATTATAATAGCATAAATAATTACCATACTGCAAGTTGACTATAGATCTGACTTGCCACTGAAATTGTTACTGTATATATTCATTTGCCTAACTGTTAAGTATTTGTAACGGTATTTATTTATTATTCATGACAGTAAAATTTTCAGACAAAGCTAAAGGGGGGGAAAAATAGCCACCCAGAATCCTAGACAGACAAGGATCCTGTAGTACAGTGGTGTAATCCAGTGCACACAGCACAGGGATCTGGGTTCAATTTCTGGGCAGGACTGAAATGGTTGTGCTCACTTTTTAGTGGAGGCCAAAACCGTCAGTAATTTCAGAGCGTTATACGACAAAAGAATACTGGGAAGACGGGATACCACAAGTGTAGCTCTCATCCTGTAACTACACTACGGTAATTACATTAACACTTTCGTGCGCGCGGCACTCCAGGAAAAAAAAAGCGCATTGTGCGCGCGGCGTTCTGGGCGCTCAAGTGTATAGACAAAAAAGTGTATAAACGTTTCACGCTCCTAACATCAATTCTCGAGCTACGTATTTCATTTTGGTATCAATGTGTTGGCAATAAAATTCTCTACAAGATCATATGCATAAAATGTTACCAAAGCATTTGTTATCCCACCACGAAATAAATAAACACGAAGATGACTCGCCGTGACACCCAAACACGAAGTAAATGTTCATACTCTTTCGTTTGTTGCCAGCTCCACAGTGATCCTACAGCGTTGATTTTGATATCACTGAACTCGCAATAAAATTCCCCACCCAGACATATGCCTATCAATGTATAATTATGATACGGGGTGACCCGCATGAGTGTGGGAAGTGGCCGAAGCGTTAGCCGTGATTTCAGCAGCGACGACACTGTTGTGATGCAGCGCTTTGAAAGTTTATACTTATTTCACTGTCCTGACATTATTTCTCAAGCTACGTATTTCATTTTTATAGCAATGTGTTCGCAATAGAAAGTGCTATAAGAACATGGGTAGAATTGGTCAACAGAGCATCAAATAAATTTGCGGCGAATAAAATCTTACGCATGTTTGTACCCGTGAGCGTAAAAAGTTTTTACTTTGTTGATGTTTTTCAAGTTTATACTTGTTTCACACCGTTTTTTTTTTTTTTGTTTTGTGTTCAGAATAAAATTCCCTACACAGACATATGCCTATCAAATACAATTCTTGGGAATTCGCAGCTGTAGAGACGGCCGAACACACACAACCCGAACCCGCTCTGGACACTCCAACTCACACATGCAACACCCAGAAAAAAGTTTCTGGTGTTTCGTGTATACTTACTTTAGTTTTCGTGCTACAGTTGTCATTTAGGTATCAAAATATTCCTAAGAAAATAGACTACAATACTACAACAACCTAGGACAATTATGTGTACTTACCAAAGGAAAGACGATTGTAGAAAAATAAGTTGAGCATTTTCTCTCCACTCCACCTCCTTCAGGTACCGATTCCTGAAGTTGCTCAACAGATGTTCGTAGGTGGAGTGAAGCTGGTGCGGGTGGTTACTTCTTGTCCACCCAATACACCCTTTTCCTGTGATAAGTGGTGTAACACGGTATGACACAAAGTGGAACATCGCATGTCTTGCATGCTATACCAGTTTCCTTCCTAATACCCGACTTTGAACACACTTGACACCTGCGACGTTTGGGGAGTTTTACAAGTTCATGCTTCAATTTGTAGTTCAGGCGAGTCTTTGATAAAACAACACGTCCCTGTTGTCTTTGTGTTGGTTGTACACTACAGTCTGAATCGTTGCTCTCACCATTGTCTTCAAACAACAGTGTAGCAGATGAAATATCTTCATCAGATTCATGGTCGGCTTCGCGCACGAGGTGTAGACGTGAAGAGAGGGCGCCTCACACCCGACGGGCCAGGTGCTGACGGGTTAGCAGCAGAATACACAGGACCAGTGTCATCATTTATGTCTGGAGCATGAACTAAATGAGGAGATGGTGTTGTTGTTGCAGGCCACTCTTCCTTGTCAAATTTCAATAAAGCCCAAATAGCAACCTCATGAAACTGGAGCAGAGTTAGTTTCTTTCGGTCATCTGTGTTGGCCTTGTATAATGCATAAGCATTTTGCAAAGCCATTTGCAGGAAATAAAAGGTTATTTTCTTTGTCCACTTGTGACATTTCCTGGCGAAATGGTAATACTTTACCATTTGATCAAAGTGGTCAACACCCTTCATGAACTTATTGTAGTCAATAATTGCCTTTGGTTTGTTCACCACAACCTGCTGTAGTCCTGTTGTTCCATCTGGCCTACGAACTCGTTTGCGTTTTTGAACTCTATTTGTGTCTGCATTGTGGAGGTTGGTAATCATAGAGACAACTCGCTTGTCTTTCCACAGCAGAATGAAGGTGTTGTCCTTGCGGCGGTAGACCGTGGTATCCACATCAGTTAGGCCTTCAGTGTCCTCCTCCGTCGATTCAGCCCCATGGGCTCCAGGCCCCCCAAATTCACATTCTTCTTCTAAATCCTCACCTTCTGCCTCACTTCCATCCAAATCCACTTCATCAAAGGCATCCAAGAGATTGGGAATCTTAGTGGGAGTGAGCCTCAATCCAGAGAACCTCCTATAGATGTCGGTAATCTTGTCTTTTCCAGATGAATCAGAGGCTCCTGTAGCCGAAACACCGCTTGGGCCTGGTGCTGGATCCATTATTGATGAATGTAGTTGGTTACAAACACACAGAAACGGGTAAAAATCCTTGAAACCATGCGAGTTCGGTGCGCGAGGGGAGAGAGATGCGATCGCTCCACGTGACAACAAAATGGGCCTGTCACGTGACAACAAAATGGGCCTGTCACGTGACCCAGTAGGCCGACGTGACATTCGGCCTACCCAAGAGAACGGGAATTTCATGGAGCACAGTTTGAAACAAACCCCAAGTAAATCGGATTTAAGCTGGATTTTTTACAATTATTTTAATACGGACCGTAAATGTACGACACGACCGCACAACCAATAGAAATATAACCGTCGTATATGTACGGGATGGGCGCGCGAAAGTGTTAAGGTAATTACATTAAGGTAATTACATTTTCTTTTGTCTAATGGCTCTTTTCTGGGGGGAGCCCCGTCAGCTCCCCGGAGCTATCCCAGGCTGATATGCTAATGTCAGACTTTGGCATCAGTCATGTGTATGGAGTTCTTAGGCCTACCGGGGACCACGCCAGAACCGGGCCCCCTCAGAGAGGCAAGGGGAGCAATGGCCTATAGAAGCCCCCATGTGGTTGGAGGCATTCTATGTCTGCCATCGACCGGGGCAGGCACCCAGAAAGCTAAGCACCCAAAAACAAACCCCTATTCTGGTTAAAATTGCTACCAAAAGCCGAACTAGTGGATAGAACTCCCCAACAGAAAAACAAGCAAACTAGTGTGACGTCACACGCTGCCGCGCCGCTGTCTGCGCAGCTCCCCCCTCCCCAGGAGGGGGAAGGGGGAGCCCCAGACCCTCCGCGCCGGCTACCCACACCTCAGTTCTTGAGGCTGATGCTATAGGCGAAGGTCGTGTGCTCTGGCTCCGGTGTCGCTACAACACTGTGCTTGCGTGTGGTGTTTGTTTTGTGGTTGCGAGAGCCAGGAGTAATTTTCGGTACTCGGGCTGCATGCGCCTAGGGTTTCCTTCCCTAGGTGCCCTGTAAGTACTGCCCTTGGGGCTTGGGGCCACCTTCCACAGGCTCCTCGGGATCTGCCTCAGTTGGTCCGTTTTACCTTTTTCGTTTTTTCGGCCGCCTGTTGGGCTCTTGGGTGTTCTGTTCTCCCTTGTTACTGGCAGGTGAGAGGCAGTTTGCACTGGTAGGGGCGCAGGGTGCTGCACAGCTTGTATTCCCAACATAGCGGCCGGCTCTGTTCCTTGGGGTTCACTGTCCTCTTGCGAGGTTTTGTTTTTATTTTTGTTTTTGCCTGGTGGGGGGTTCTGTCCTATTCATTCCTTAGTTCTTGCCCTTCCACGGTTCTACTCGGTGGTGCCCCCTGCTAGGTCCCCGTGAGTGTACACGTCCCTGGGGTACAGCTATAGAAGTTCGCTTGGTAGATTTGGGCGCCGGTTAGCAGCGCCCTGCCTGGGACTACCTGAGCACGAGTCCTCTTAAAGTAAACGCTCAGGACCCTGGGAATCCCCTAGGGGGCGCGTGGGTCCGATGGATGTGACCCCGGAGTCCCCACTCGCTGTGTGCGAGTTTGAGGGTTGCTCGGTCCCCTTGTCTCAAGGTGACCCTCGTTGTTTTTGCCTCTGCCATGCTGCCTGTTGGGTCGGTGATACTTTCGACCCTGAGTCCTGTGAGTGTTGCTGCTTGCTTGTGACTCAATTTACCCAATCCTCTGATGATTCTCTTCGGTACAGGCGGCGCGTGCGTTGCAGGCTAGGTTTCGTCTGTTGCAACGCGCTCGGTTGGTTGCTCACCCGGATGCCCCGGGCTGCCCCGCTTTGCTTTTCGAGACCCGGACTTGGGGGTGGGGGTCACTTCGATCCTGGTTCAGTCCGCCTCCTCGTCCTTCCCCTGCTGTTCGTTCTGGTCCCCCCCCCCCTTGCTTCCGGCCCCGAAGCGTCTGAGGGTTTCGGGGTCGGAGCAGGGGTTACTTGATCTCGAGACTCGGGCAGCTTCGGGGGTGCCCCTTCCGGGGGGCGGCAGAGGCATTCGAGTCTTGTCTCCCGGCCGAAGCTTTGGGTCTGACCAGTGGGCCCCCCTTCCTTCAGCTGTTCCGGCTGCTCCGTCCTTGTCTTGTGGGGTCGGGGCTTGGGGAGAGGACTCGGCCTCGGGTCCTGTGGTGAAGGACCTCGAGGCTGGGGAGGGGGTGACTTGGGGGCCTTTGGCTCCGCTGGACCCCGCCTGGGTTTTTCTTCCCTCTGAGCGGGGCTTATTGTTACAAGGAGTGGGGTTTCTCCCCCCCCCTCTGCGATACGAGTTGGATTTGGTGTCGGCCCCTCCCCGGGTTCGGTTCCGTGTTCCCCCGGGTACGTCGGTTCCGTCTTTCCGGAGGTTTTCGGCTTATCGCATCCAACCTGGTGTGGTGCGGGTGGCCTTTGCAGCTTACCTCCTGCGGACCGGATTATGCCTCGGAAATGGATCCGTCCGAGTTCAGGTTTGGGACTTCGTTCCCTTTCTGGCTCCGTTACGAGGTTCCGGAGTCTTCCTGGCTAGCACTGCCCCTTGTTTTTTTGGATTCCTGGCATTCCTTCTGTCGTTCCCGCACGTTGGAGTGGGGGAAGCTTCCACGGTGATTCAGGTTTTCCTGGGGGGCGAGCTTGAGTACCTGAATGAGTGCTTGTTTGCCCCTGCCCTTCCCCGCGATGTGGGCGTTATTCAGCTCCATGTGCAGGTTCCCATCCTTTCGGCGGCGCTCGTTGCGGAGGACTTGCGCGCCCGGGCCTTTTGGCTTCGGCCTTGCGGTTCTTTTCCATCCTGGAGCTGTCCTCGGATTGGCTCGTGGAGGATGTGAGGACGCTTGGGTCCGTCCCAGGGTCCGGCACCTTGTCCTCGGCTGCGCGCTCGTTGGCTGCCTTGTTGAAGCTGTTCACGCCAATTTTGCGGGATGCGGTTTCCCTGTTTTATGCTTCCCGTCTCGCGTGTCGGCAGCGGTGCTGGGTTCCTCCGTGGAATCTGCTTGGGCTCTGGCTCTTAGGCGTTCTTCCCCCTTTTGTCCTCTTTTTTTTGGAGTCGGCCGTGGCGCAGTTTATTCAGGCTGCGTCGGCGGCTTGTCGTCCGATGTCGGACTTGTTGGTTTTCCGGGGGCCCCGGGGTGGGTCTTCCCGGAAGGGTCGTGCCAGGGCTCGGGGTTCTTCTCATCGTGGTAGGCCTCTGGTGTCAGGTTCGGGTCGGCTCCTGCTGCGGACCCTCCTCGTCTGGTCGGCGCGGTGTTCGCTCTGTGCGGGTTCTGGGTCTCGTAAGGGTCGCCGGCCCTTTCGCGGTTGCCCCGTTGACGGGGCGATGGGGGCGGCTTGCGCTGTTCGCCCGCGCCTGGTCCCACGATTCGTGGGCCTTTCGGGTCGTGTCTGGCGGTCTGC
>WNGS01001025.1:109627-127655 GCA_020271785.1 Procambarus virginalis | reverse complement strand
GCAGCTTGTCCAGGTCACCTTTGTGTGTGTGTGGGGGGGGGGGGGGGATGACGGAGGCAGACAGGTACCCAGATGCTAGCCTAAAACAACACACACACACACACACACACACACACCACACACACACACACACCACACACACACACACACACACACAACACACCACACACACATACCACACACACACACACACACACACACACACATACACACACACAACACTCACTCACTCACTCACTCACTCACTCACTCACTCACTCACTCACTCACTCACTCACATCACTCACTCACTCACTCACTATCCTAGCCGTTGTGCTGACCCCCAAATACCCCCCCCCCCTCTCACTCAAACAACAGACCCATACCTTATGCCAACCCGAGGTGGACGGACCGCCGAACTTTCTCTCTCCTCGTTCCACATTCTCTTCCTGAATTTCAATTCCTCATCCTTCTCCCTTCTCCTCCCTCCCCCAATTCCTTTTCGAAGCCCGTATGGACATCAAAAGTTAAAAAAAAATGGCAGTAAGACAGGCCTGAAGGAACAGATAACCGAGGACGCGCACGCACGCGCGCTCACCTTTCACACAAACACAACACAAACACACACACACATACACACACCCACACACACACACACACACACACACACACACACACACACACACACACACACACACACACACAGATGAAGAGAGAAACGGAGATTAATGGAAACCCAAAAGAAAAAGCTATAGACAGGCACAGACAGAAAGAAAAAATGTGTTACTTTTAATCTAAACTTTTCCAGATAATCCAAATGGAGACGGGTGCATTCTCAGTTTATGATGGGAGATGTATATATAAATATATACAATATTATATATATAAAATATATCTTTTTTTTTAAAACCGGGTCCCGGGCATGACTGAGATGCGACCAGCGCCAAGCTTGTCTTCCAGTCTCCTTATGGTGACAGAACCTATTGTGTGTGTGTGTGTGTGGTGGGGGGGGGGGGGGAGTACTAACGACGGTCCTATATTCTCTCTCATATCTACTGTCTTGTTTGTACCCGCCTGGTTGTGCTTGTGGTGGTTGAGTTTCGGGTCTTTGGTCCCGCCTATCAGCTGTCAGTTTACTGGGTACAGGTTCCAAGACCTTTGGAGCTCTATTCTATATTTAAATTGTGTATGGAGTCAGCCTCCATTCGCTTCACTGCCTAATGCATTCCATCTGTTGACTAGAAAGAACTTTGTGTCAGTAATATGTCTGTCTGCCAAATGATTCTATGGCTCATTTGAGTACTCGGCTTCCACATGTACTCACCTAATTGTGCTTGCGGGGTTGAGCTTTGCTCTTTGGTCCCGCCTCTCAACTGAACACAACATGTGTTCCCTTGTGCGTGTACCACCCGTGTTTAAATAATCCATCCATATCTACCTTGTCAATTCCCCTGAGAATATGTGGTGGTCATGTCTCCTCGAGCTCTTCTGTCTTCCAGCGACGTGAGGTGCAGTTCACGCTGCCTTTCCTCGTAAATCATGCCTCTTTGTTCTGGAACTAGTCTTGTGGCATACCTCTGAACTTTCTCCAGCTTCGTCTTGTGCTGACAAGGTACGGACTCCATGTTCTAGGACTGGCCTTACATACGTGGTATACAAGGTTCTGAAAGATTCCTTACACAGGTTCTGAAGGTAGTTCAGATGGTAGCCAGCCTTTCATACGCCGCTGATGTTATTCTCTTGATGTGGGCTTCAGAAGACAGGTTTGGCGTGATATCAACTCCTAGATCTTTCTCTCTGTTTCATGAAACACGTCATCTTACATTCAGTATGGTGTGTCTCGCCTCCTATTCTCTCTGCCTAGTTTTATTATCTTACATTTACTTGGATTGAACTTTAGTAGCCCTTTGTTGGACCATTCCTTCAGTTTCTTAGACCATTTGTCTAGGTCATCTTGTAGCCTCATGCTATCTTCCTCAGTCTCAATCCTCCTCATAATTTTTGCATCAGCAAACATTGAGAGGAACGAGTCTATTCCCTCTGGGAGGTCATTTATGTAAGAAACAAGATGGGTCCAAGGACTGACCCCTGCGGGACTCCACTGGTGACTCCTCGCCAATCTGAGACCTCACCCCTCACAGCGACTCGATCTTCTGTTGCTTAGGTATTCCCTTATCCAGAGGGGTACCTTCCCTTTCATTCCTGCCTGCATCTCCAGCTTATGCACTATTCACCTATACCTACTGTGTCAAAAGACTTTCTGGCAATCCAAAGATATGCAGTCTGCCCACCCTTCTTTTCTGATTTTTTTGTTGCATGGTCATGGAATTCAATTTATCCTGTGAGGCAAGATTTGCCATCCCAGAACCCATGCTGATGTGTTACGAAGTTCTTTCACTCCAGATGTTCTTCTAGTTTTTTGTTTTCGCACAATGTTCTGCAACTTGAATGGTATGCAAGTTGGGAAACTGGCCTATTAGTTCAGTGCCTCTTTATCTGTCACCTTTCTTGTATATCTGGACTACATTAGCCGTCTTCCACATTTTTTGGCAGTTCCCCGGTTACCAGTGATTTGTTATACACTATGGAGAGTGGCCGGCACAGTGCTTCTGCTCCTTCGTTTAGTATCCATGATGAGATTCCATCCGGGCTTATAGCCTTTGTCACATCCAACTTAGCAAATGCTTCCTTACCTCCAGACTGGTAATCCAAGCTGTGTGTGTGTGTGTGTGTGTGTGTGTGTGTGTGTGTGTGTACTGGTAATCGTGTTTGCGATATAAGCCCTCTTTGTTATCTCTTATCTGGATCAACAACACTAGGTCCTCTAAGACCTGTGTCGTATCTGCCATTACACTTGTAAATGGAGTGTGCCTCCACTATCATCTGGATCCAGCCACTAGTCGGTGCAGCGACGGTCTCGCTTCTAGCAGGTCGGTGTTCGATCCCCGATGGTTCATGTAGTTGGTTATAGTTCCTTCCCTCCAGTACCCTATTCCTGCTTGATGGGGGTTCTGGGAGTTCGTCTACTCCCCAAGCCCGGCCCGAAGCCAGGCTTGACTTGTGAGAGTTTGGTCCACCAGGCTGTTGCTTGGAGCGGCCCGCAGGCCCACATACCCACCACAGCCCGGTTGGTCCGGCACTTTTTGAAGAAAACTGTATCTAGTTTTCTCTTGATGTCCACGGTTGTTCCGACAATATTTCTTACGATCGCTGGGAGGATGTTGAACAACCGCGGACCTCTGATGTTTATACAGTGTTCTCTGATTAGCACCTCTGGCACCTATGGCATCTCTGCTCTTTACTGGTTCTATTCTGCATTTTCTTCCGTATCGTTCACTCCAGTATGTTGTTATTTTACTGTGTAAATTTTGGACCTGACCCTCCAGTGTCTGCCATGTGTATTTTATTTGGTATCTCTCTCGTCTCCTTTCTAATGAGTACATTTGGAGAGCTTTGAGGCGATCCCAATAATTTAGGTGCTTTATCTCGTCTATGCGTGCCGTATATGTTCTCTGTATTCCCTCTATTTCAGCAATCTCTCCTGTTATGTTGTTGTTAAAGATTCGCTACCTGGAATAAGAAGTTCCAAGTAGCACAGGCTATGGTGAGCCCGTGGTGGATGTTAAGTCTCTCCTGCTCTGAAGGGGAAGTGGGTATATAGCCGTACTGCTCATAGTCCACCATCTGTCCTATCATCGCACTCCTATGTGGTATACTATAGTCATATATATATATGTAGTCATACTGTAGTTATTTCTCATAGTGGCTTGGTGCTTGCTCACAATATCCTTTCCACAATCTAGATGAAGATTTGAATGTGTCCTGTCGTTCTGTTTTCTCGATTATCGAAAATGCTTTGTTTATACATATAAAGTCTTGATTTTGTTGACCAGACCACACACTAGAAAGTGAAGGGACGACGACGTTTCGGTCCGTCCTGGATCATTCTCAAGTCGATTGTGACATGGTGAATTGATCAAGTCGATTCACAATAGCCTTGAGAATGGTCCAGGACGGACCGAAACGTCGTCGTCCCTTCACTTTCTAGTGTGTGGTCTGGTCAACATACTTCAGCCACGTTATTGTGACTCATCGCCTGCTTGATTTGTTCTTTAAAAGTAAGGTCTTCCAACATGATTACTCGCTGTATTTGACTGGTGTAGTTTCCGTTTTTATATAGATTTTTTCCATAGCACGGAAGCGATACGTATGATTTTGTGAATGGAGTTCGTGATGGTTGGATAATAGATTTGTGTAGCGAATTTCTCGTGTGGATGGGGGAGAAAGTGGCTGCCTGCGGTGGTGGTGGTGGCAGGGCGGCCATCCAGTGGTGGCGGCAGGGCGGCCATCCGGTGGTGGCAGGGCGGCAGGCACTGGTGATGGCAGGGGACAGCTGCCTACGCTGTCCTCGTTCCAACACAGCTGTCCACTCTCATACCTAGAAAAACATCGTGTCGAGACACTGTTATTGAACTGGCCTCGTTAGGCGACACCAATATGCAAGTATGACCCGCCTGCCTGGCCTGCCTGGCCTGCCTGGCCTGCTGCTTGCTTGCTTTGCATGCCTGCCTGCCTGCCTGCCTGCCTGCCTGCCTGCTTGCCTGCCTGCTTGCCTGCCTGCTTGCCTGCCTGCCTGCCTGCCTGCCTGCTTGCCTGCCTGCTTGCCTGCTTGCCTGCCTGCCTGCCCGCCCGCCCGCGGGTCAGACTTTGAAAGAGAAATTGACAATATCTCCATGCACTCAGCTCCTGGGCCTGACTCTTGGAAGTCAATATTCATAAAGAAATGTAAAGTACCAGTAGCGAGAGCACTCAGCGTAATATGGAGAAAGAGCCTGGATACAGAGAAGATACCAGCAGCACTTAAATCTGCAGATATAGCTCCTCTGCATAAGGGTAAAGCTTTGGCAATTTTTTTTAGACCAGTTGCACTAACATCACGCATAATAAAGTATTTAAAAGTGATTAGGAATCAAATTTCTAGTTTTGTAGAAAATAATGAACTACACATTATAATGAATATTATGATGGATAATGATGATGAATAATAATATAATGAACCACACATTATAATGAACCACACAAAATAATGTGTGGTTCACATTACTAATTGTAATAATTGTAAGCGCTGGCCAGCACGCTGGACGTGTGGTCTTGGGTTCGATCCCAGGCGCCGGCGAGAAACAATGGGCAGAGTTTCTTTCACCCTATGCCCCTGTTACCTAGCAGTAAAATAGGTACCTGGGTGTTAGTTAGCTGTCACGGGCTGCTTCCTGGGGGTGGAGGCCTGGTCGAGGACCGGCCGCGGGGACGCAAAGCCCCGAAACCATCTCAAGGTAGGAGAATGCAAATGATATATTTGCTCTGGGAGTCGGTTGGAATGTTAAATAAACACGTGATGGAGAAACCTTGAATATCATGTTGACATCTGCCTTGTTTACGTCATGCAAGAAGCTGAAGCATAGTTGAATGTCTCCTTCGACGTAGTTAAAGGCGAACTACTCCCCACCCCCCCTTGCCCAACCACTTGGGCTGGACGGTCTCGCTTCATGCAGGTCGGCGTTCAATCCCCCGAGACCGTCCACAAGTGGTTGGGCACCATTCCTTTTCCCCCGGCCCATCCCAAATCCTTATCCTGACCCCTTTAGAGTGGTATATAGTCTTAATGGCTTGGCGCTGTCATTCATGACCATTTGGTCACCATTTGGTCCGGGAGACATCTCCCGTCACGCAGGGTGCAGTCGCACCTCCACAGATCTCCAGTATCATCTATTGATACTGGTAATGGCTCAAAAGGGCCACCACTTACGGGCTATTCATGCCCGTGCCACCTTTTGGGTGGCTTAATCTTCATCAATCAATCAATCAATCGCGCTGTCATTCCAATAGTCAGACTCCTAGTTGTTACAACTACTGCTGCTCGGTTTAGACTGCTGTAAGTATCTCTGGGAGTTTACTGTACCTGCTGGTGTAGACCTGATCCAGTGTAAACTGTGCCAACAAAATATTTGCCCGCACTCCCGTCACTCAGAGGCCCGGGGCCAGATTCACGAAAGCCCTTACGCAAGTACTTACGAACCTGGGGCCAGATTCACGAAAGTCCTTACGCAAGCACTTACGAACCTGTACATATTTTCTCAATCTTTGGCGGCTTTGTTTACAATTATTAAACAGTTAATGAGCTCCGAAGCACGAGGAGGCTGTTTATAACAATAACAACAGTTGATTGGCAAGTTTTCATGCTTGTAAACTGTTTAATAAATGTAACCAAAGCCGTCAAAGATTGAGGAAAGATGTACACGTTCGTAAGTGCTTGCGTAAATCTGGTCCCAGGTCTAGGACCGGGCCGCGGGGTTGCCAAGCCCCGAAATCACCAAGATAACCAAAATGTGACGGAGTGCTGAAAGCTACGTGCATTTAGAGACAGATGAAAACGGAAGTATTCAAGAAATGTGTGAATATTTAATTCTAAACGATCTGCCATTAGATATTTTCTCCAAGTATCCGCAGTTTACTAACTGTAGATAGTAAAGGTTGGTTATTGTGACCTTTCCTCACCGGCGTCCACTGGATGGGAGTCCAGCCGTTACCTAGAGGTGCTTCCGGGGCTTAGCGTCCCCGCGGCCCGGTCGTCGACCAGGCCTCCTGGTTGCTGGACTGATCATCCAGGCTGTTGGACGCCATGCACGGTGGCAAATAACAGCTGGGGGGGGACTAGTCACTATGCAACCAGTCCTCTTGAATCATACAACGCATTTTGACGTCAAACTTCCCGACGGACAAAATGTGACGTATCATAGCGTCTTGCGCTTACGTTTTCTACGTTACTGCAACGTAATCGACGTACTCAAAAGGGTCCATAGGTTACGTTACGTTCGGAGCTATTTAGTACATCATTTTCTGTCCGGTGTGACGACTTAGTTCCTTTCACGTCTGGCGGTATTCAAGAAAGATCTTGCTTAACGCCTGCTAGGGATGCCTGATCAACTAGGCTGCGAGCAGCAGCGTCCAACAGCCTGCTTGACCAGACTACCATTCAGAAGGCCTGGTCAGAGACCGGGCCGCTGAGACGTTGATCTCTGGAACAGGTAGACAGGCTAAACTAGTTCACGCAGGCCCAGAGAGTAGGGCAACTCTCGAAAGAACTCACAGGTAAATAAAACTCGGATACACGTGCCTCGATCATCATTAATCACACTCCTGCATCTATGAATTTCTAAATTTAAATTAATATGCAATGTGAACCTAACAATTTGTGTTCACTGTATGAACATTAATGTGTAAGTTAACACACCATGTGTGTGTGTGTGTTATGTATGAGAACAGAGAAAGTAAATCTGAGAGCTCGCGTGAGTTTCTGTAGAGTGAAAGTGTTCAATGGTGACTGACAGCTTCCTGTTGAAGTTGCTCCCAAGACTCTGCTGGCGATAATAAGCCCTTGTATGGTGTGTTCGGGTGTGTGTATGGTGTGTTCGGGTGTGTGTATGGTGTGTTCTGTACCCGGGTGTGTTGAGGTGAGTTGGTTTTATGAGCGGGGAAAATACATTTTTTTTACTTTGAAATTAGGTTTGATTTGATTTTTGGCGTTTGGCATGGTGGATAGGCTTTGTGAGGATGACGTACGGTCCGGATTTGGAGGTGGATAGCGTTCGGTTGTTGGTGGATAGGTGGTAGGGGTCGAGCATGAGGCTTAGTTAGGGTGGGAAGCTAGGGCTCGTGTGTAGGGGAGCGATTGACTAGGCTATGGGTATGGGGTCAGTTTTTATATGGAAATAGTATGGTTTTGAGTATTGTTTTTTTTCACCTATGGCCCTTCATTTCTAGAAGCTTCGTACTTCCTTGATCCGGTCGAAATGTCGGTGTTGGTTTGAGTATATGAGGAAATTGCAATAAAACTACAGTACTTCTACTGTTGAAGTTGTATTTCTACCATCACAACTCTACCTGATCAACAGAGCTGTGATGGCCACGTAGTCAAACGGAAACCGAACTGAGACAACCCAACGGTCGTCAACCGGACAACTCTAAACCGGTTCCAGGCGGGGAGGGGGAGGGAGGAGGGGGGGGTCTGGGGAGCCTGCTTGATACCTGGTTGATGGGGTTCTGGGAGTTCTTCTATTCCCCAAGCCCGGCCCGAGGCCAGGCTCGACTTATGACCCTTGGAAGGGTCGCTTGTGACCCTTGGAAGGGTCGCTTGTGACCCTTGGAAGGGTCGCTTGTGACCCTTGGAAGGGTCGCTTGTGACCCTTGGAAGGGTCGCTTGTGACCCTTGGAAGGGTCGCTTGTGACCCTTCCAAGGGTCGCTTGTGACCCTTCCAAGGGTCGCTTGTGACCCTTCCAAGGGTCGCTTGTGACCCTTCCAAGGGTCGCTTGTGACCCTTGGAAGGGTCGCTTGTGACCCTTGGAAGGGTCGCTTGTGACCCTTGGAAGGGTCGCTTGTGACCCTTGGAAGGGTCGCTTGTGACCCTTCCAAGGGTCGCTTGTGACCCTTGGAAGGGTTGCTTGTGACCCTTCCAAGGGGGGGGGGCTGATAGCTGAGTGGACAGTGCTCTGGACTCGTAATCCTGTGGCCCGGGTTCGATTCCAGGACTAGGCAGACACAAATAGGCAGTTTCTTTCACCCTGATGCCCCTGTTACCTAGCAGTAAATAGGTACATGGGAGTTAGTCAGCTGTCACGGGCTGCTTCCTGTGTGTGTGTGTTTGTGTGTAGGGGAAAAGATTAGGTAGTAACAGTTGACTGATAGGCAGTTGAGGGGCGGGTAGAAAGAGCAGAGCTCAACCCCCGCAAGCACAACTAGGGTACACACACACACGCACACACACAAAAGGGGGGGGTTGAGGGGGGGTATATAGAGAGGGTGGCAGCTGTATAAACGCAGTAACACTGTTGGCATAGTTGGTACCTTGTTGCCAGGGGGTAATGGACGTGGGTTCGCAACCCGCCAGCCAACAGCCACGCCCCGCTGCTGCCATTCCGCCTCACTCACACGCTTGTCTGGGTGTGTAAATCGTCAATGATGTTCTCATTCCTGGGGACACTTCCTATTGGAGGATATTTTGTTTTTTTGTAAATCATTTGTAATTTTGTGTATTCGTGGTAAATATTCTCAGGGGATCGAGTTCTGTTGGTTCTCGCTTTTCCAGCTGTTGTTTGTGGAATGTAGAGAATTCTGAGCCTCCTTTTGATTGTTTCCTCCAAGGAGTGCCGGACCAACCGGGCTGTGGTGGGTATGTGGGCCTGCGGGCCGCTCCAAGCAACAGCCTGGTGGACCAAACTCTCACAAGTCAAGCCTGGCCTCGGGCCGGGCTTGGCGAGTAGAACTCCCAGAACCCCATCAAGCAGATAGGTATCAAGCAGGCCATAAACCATTTGAAAGTATTGCGATAGGCGCTCTCATCTCTCATAGCCAGTTCCAGTTATTGACTACTTTTGCGGTTACGAAGATTTAATTTTTAATATTTGTGCGATCACGTCTGTCTCTCTTGTTATATCCATGGCCCCCTTGTTTATCTTTTTCTTGGTTTTATGTGCTGATGTATTTAGTTAATTCTATACTGAACGTGTCTCCATAAACCATATGAATTCCAGAGGGAATCGTGTATGTATTGTCATGTCTCCTCGATTCCGTCTTCATGTGGTGNTTGCGTCTCGCTGAAGGTTTCTACTTCCTCTTGCGTCTCGCTGAAGGTTTCTACTTCCTCTTGCGTCTCGCTGAAGTTTCTACTTCCTCTTGCGTCTCGCTGAAGTTTCTACTTCCTCTTGCGTCTCGCTGAAGGTTTCTACTTCCTCTTGCGTCTCGCTGAGGTTTCTACTTCCTCTTGCGTCTCGCTGAAGGTTTCTACTTCCTCTTGCGTCTCGCTGAAGGTTTCTACTTCCTCTTGCGTCTCGCTGAAGGTTTCTACTTCCTCTTGCGTCTCGCTGAAGGTTTCTACTTCCTCTTGCGTCTCGCTGAAGGTTTCTACTTCCTCTTGCGTCTCGCTGAAGGTTTTCTACTTCCTCTTGCGTCTCGCTGAAGGTTTCTACTTCCTCTTGCGTCTCGCTGAAGGTTTCTACTTCCTCTTGCGTCTCGCTGAAGTTTTTTACTTCCTCTTGCGTCTCGCTGAAGGTTTCTACTTCCTCTTGCGTCTCGCTGAAGGTTTCTACTTCCTCTTGCGTCTCGCTGAAGGTTTCTACTTCCTCTTGCGTCTCGCTGAAGGTTTCTACTTCCTCTTGCGTCTCGCTGAAGGTTTCTACTTCCTCTTGCGTCTCGCTGAAGGTTTCTACTTCCTCTTGCGTCTCACTGAAGGTTTCTACTTACTCTTGGCTCGCTGCAGCCTTCTACTATTGCTTCATCTATCCTCTTGCTTCCTCTTCCTTCCTGCCTCTTCTTCCTAATGAGATTAAGATCTAGCTGAAATGAGAGATGAATGTGTTTGAACTGAGGATGACGTGTGGTGCTGTAAGCTATTAAGAGTAGCTTGTTATATAGCTCTTTAAAGGCATATTCGACTACGCTTATCTCGTAAGAACGTGATATCAGGCAAGGAGAAGCCGCTATGCCAATATGCCTAACTCCAGGAAGGATAGGGCAAGGAACTGGGATAGGAAGTGGTGTGACGGAACTTTTTATAACCTTGCCGGACAACCGTGGACATCTTCAAGAGAAACTAGTTTTCTTCAAGGAGTGCCGGACCAACCAGGCTGTGGTGGGCATGTGGGCCTGCGGGTCGCTCCAAGCAACAGCCTGTTGGACCAAGCTCTCACAGGTCAGTAAAGTAGAAAAACGTAAGAACTCCCAGAATCACATAAAGCGGGTAACCATTTCGACCATTGAAGATCGAAAGTGCTATACAGTTATACTGAATGTAGCGTTATTATTATTGGAAATTGAACTCTGACTCTGCAAGACGCGAAGCCGTGATGTACCGACCAGTCCAAATGATGTCATTATCAGAGTAATTATCAGTGGTGGTCAAACCAGCATGGTGTACAGCACTGGGAAGGGTATTGAAGGTAGACTTAAGTGCCATATGAGAACAGTGTGTGTGTAGGCATGGTGCTCAATCACTTGTACTTGAGGTTATCTTGAGGTTATCTTGAGATGATTTCGGGGCTTTTTTTTAGTGTCCCCGCGGCCCGGTCCTTGACCAGGCCTCCACCCCCAGAAGCAGCCCGTGACAGCTGACTTAACACCCAGGTACCTATTTTACTGCTAGGTAACAGAGGCATAGGGTGAAAGAAACTCTACCGATTGTTTCTCGCCGGCGCCTTGGGTCGAACCCAGGACCACAAGATCACAAGTCAGCGTGCTGTCCGCTCGGCCGACCGGCTCCCTCTATATACTATTGCGGATCGAACGCCAACCCTGCAAGAGGTGACACCGTCATTGTACCGACCTCTCCATGTGGGGAAAACTGTTGAGAGAGTTGATATGAGGCAGAACTGCTGTATGTTTGGTCAATAAAAGGCCGTGCTGGTGTAGTAGTAGTTAACATAATTAGGCCAGTGTGCCAATGCCTCAATTGCCTCTTTTGGTTCAAATATCCTTCAAAGATTGATGTCATATCATATGAAGAAAGACAAATTTGTATCTGCTTGTAATGACAGAAAATGTTAAAGGGGGACTTAAAGCAACGGAAATGAGGCTTTCCGGGAAGTCATTTAGGACAGTGTGAGTATAACAAGATAATGTGAGAGTTAAAAAAAAATTGGAGATAAATTCAGAATGTTTAGCGAGGGAGTGGTGACAAGGGTCTGATGGTGTTAATCTTGTTGTTTTTGATAAGCTGTTCACTTGAGTTAAGCGAGTCCAACTGTGTCTGGATACAAGTGACAATGTACACCCAGCGGGTTTTCTTCCTATTGGGGAGTGTTGTACATGCTGCTATGGCGGTATGTCCACTCATGGGATGAGTGGCGCTATTCAATAAACGCCCCGCGGGGCAAAATTAAATTGAAATCTGACGAAAAGTTAGGCGGTCACAGGAAATACTGTCACTAGGCTGTTGCCTGTCTCCAGCGAGCATCCGTTTGTTCACTCACTCATCCATTCACTCTCGCTCGCTGGCATAGTTTGTTAAGTCACTCACAAACTCACTCTGTAGCTTGCTCGCTCAATTGCATACATGGCCAATCACTTGCTGCTGTACAGAATGGCTCGCAGCTCACTCAAACCGACATTCAGGCGGCCTCGCACATCTTGGTAAGGGAAGTATATAAATAGTCTCTATGATAATTTATTGCAGGAAACTGGAGAGAGAGAGAGGATACAAAGATTACATGAAAATGGTGTACATTTGATATAGTAGAACAGTAACAATGAAACTTTGAGTTATACAATTAACTATACTAGAAGACTTGGGAGTTAGGGGTGAGTATAGTCTCTCTCTCCTACTACACATTGAAAGTTTCTACAGCAAAATAGACCTTCGTCGGTCTATTTTTCATCAATAGACCTATTGATCTTCAGCCGGGTTGTGGTGCCTAGGCCTACAGGCTGCAAACACCAACAGTCTGGTTACTTAGGCCGTTATCCAAAAGGTTCATATTGTATAGTTTAAGCATATTATAATGACTTAAAACACAGCAATAGTATATGTATACATTTTTTCTATGATTTAACATGTCGAAACACAAGACTTAGTAAGGGGGGGATCTTTTAAGAAATTAATCCGCAAGTTTTATTTGCGAAATCTTTATTAAATAATTTTATCACGATATAAATTTGGAAGAAATCCACATGAAGCAAGTTTTGGAAGATATCCTCAAAAAATGAATTTCTTAAAAATCCTCGGTAAGTAAATTCAAGAAATCCCCAACACACGAACTGGAAAGAAATCTGAAAGCTTTCTTGACAAAAAGGAGCTGCCACGTGACAGCTGGTAAAATATATTGGAATATGTGGACATCTTCAAGAGGAAACTAGCAAGGAGTGCCGGACCAACCAGGCTGTGGTTGGTTGAAAATCAAAATCAAAAAAATCATCTCAAGATGTGGTGGGTATGTGGGCCTGCGGGCCGCTCCAAGCAACAGCCTAGTGGACCAAACTCTCACAAGTCAAGCCTGGCCTCGGGTCGGGCTTGGGGAGTAGAAGAACTCCCAGGACCCCATCAACCAGGTATATGTGGGCCTGCGGGCCGCTCCAAGCAACAGCCTGGTGGACCAAACTCTCAGGAGTAGAACAGCTCCCAGAACCCCATCAACCAGGTATATGTGGGCCTGCGGGCCGCTCCAAGCAACAGCCTGGTGGACCAAACTCTCAGGAGTAGAACAGCTCCCAGAACCCCATCAACCAGGTATGTGACTGTGTGAGAAAGAGACATTGAAGGTCAAAGGGAGAAATACATGCTGGAAAGAGGCATTTTGAACGGCAGAGAACAAAGCCTAGTTTTGTATAACCAGGAATGAACAGCCAGCTTCGCGGAACTGGAAGAAATGTTGCTAGTACAACAGTGAACGTTTCTATTGGCACTGCTAAACCCGTCACGGTGTGGTGGGCCTTCGGACTTCGGTGGCAAATATCCCCGCAGACCAGGCTATCTATCACCAGGAAAGGCGGGGCCAGGCTGTGAAGCAGGACTAGAAATCGTCTGAGGTTGTAGTGGCGGCGGTAGTAGATCTGTAGACAGATCTACTACCAGTGCATGATCATTGAGAGGTTGCAGTGGATATTTAGGTGCAAGAAGCATTAGTGGTGGCGGCGGCGGCGTGAAAGTTAACCACTGTGCTGGTATTCCGTTGTTGGGATGACCTGACTCAGACCACTAGTAAAACCTTGTTTATATATACTCTTGGGATGTAATGTTTTGTTGTGGTATTGGGTCTTGTCTTCCCCTGGTGTTGTGGTATTGGGTCTTGTCTTCCCCTGGTGTTGTGGTATTGGGTCTTGTCTTCCCCTGGTGCTGTGGTATTGGGTCTTGTCTTCCCCCTGGTGTTGTGGTATTGGGTCTTGTCTTCCCCTGGTGCTGTGGTATTGGTCTGTCTCTCTGTATCTTTGTCTTTCCCTCTGGACGACATCCTAACAATTTATCCAAAATTTGCTTGTCCATTTTAAAGAATGAAGAACAATTTTTATTTATATTACTTCTAAGCTGCATCGCTTATGAACCCATCCCTGCCCTTGTGTGGCAGTGCATAATAGAAAGTTGTTTTCACATATCCATACATTAAATCATTGATTGTAACCATGATATATGTGTGCTTCAGCCTACAGTTTAGACCTATTGTCTTGTGTATGGCCCTCTGTCCTGCGTGACAGTGAATACTAGCATTATCCTCACTTTAATAAGACTTAATCGAATCCTCAGATTAGACAAAATTGTAATTAATTTTGTCAATAAAGATGTTAATAATAATAATGTCTTTCCCTCTGAGAGTACATTTTGAGTCATTTGAGACGGTTGTCGTATTAATAAGATGTCTTACTGTGTCGAAGCAATCTGTATATATGTTCTATATTACTTTTATTTCGTGAAATCTCCCTCGCAAGAGGTGGCGAGTATAGGGCAATATTCAAGCAGGGAAGCACAAGTGATTTGTAAAGAAGCATTGTGGTGTCGTCCTTAACTTGAAGATTCATAATACCCTCTCAAAGTGAGGGTAACCCCTGACTTGCCCGTGCCCCGAGGGCATGGGCTGCCCGTGTGCCATATCGTAGACTTCCGTGTCTACTTAAGAGATGTGTACCTCTTACCTCGACCTTAGAGACTCGGTCTGTGTTTACCAGTTTACGAGCTCGGTATCGCTACAAGGTCAGCCTCAAGCCAAGGGTGTTATTGTTATGGACGAGCGCGTGGGGGAGCTCGTTAACTGTTTAGTAAATACGGTGTTGCCATGATGGAGGGTTTAGGTACGGTCCTCGCAGGCGAACATGTGACTGCTGTGTGATTCCTGGCTTTGTTGGTGATCCAGGGGACACGACGTTATGTTAACGTAGCATTAACTTGGTATCTAGCGAGGGGCCGGAGTCGCGCTGATCAGGTTAACAGCCCTCGCTTACATAGAGGGTAGTGACACCCGTCTTGACGTCAGTGTAAGAGAGTAGTTACGCACGCATGCAATCACTTCTTCCCCTTTCTGCCCTCCACACGCACGCGCGTGCATACATATATATTGTGGAAGCCTCGTCCATCGACAACCTTCAGGCCAGGTTCGACAAAGAATTCGAACGCCAGTATAGTTAAACTTTAATGTTAACTGGTGTACTGTTCGTAAAAAGATTCCCCCATTTTGCATCCGCAAAATAACGTAAGATTTTAAGGGTTGACAGATGTTAATCTTCTTGTTTGATAAGCTTGTTCACTTGAGACAGTTAAGCAAGTCCCAGCTGTGTCTGGGTACAAGTGACAGGATGAACAACCCAGCGGGTTTTCTTCCTATTGGGGAGTGTTGTACATGCTGCTATGGCGGTGTGTCCACTCACCGGATGAGTGGTGCTGCCCAATGCTGTCACTATGGCGGTGTGTTCACTCACAGGATGAGTGGCGCTGCCCAATACTGTCACTATGGTGGTGTGTTCACTCACAAGATGAGTGGCGCTGCCCAATACTGTCACTATGGCGGTGTGTCCACTCACAAGATGAGTGGCGCTGCCCAATACTGTCACTATGGCGGTGTGTTCACTCACAAGATGAGTGGCGCTGCCCAATACTGTCACTATGGCGGTGTGTCCACTCACAGGATGAGTGGCGCTGCCCAATACTGTCACTATGGTGGTGTGTTCACTCACAAGATGAGTGGCGCTGCCCAATACTGTCACTATGGCGGTGTGTCCACTCACAGGATGAGTGACGCTGCCCAATACTGTCACTATGGCGGTGTGTCCACTCACAGGATGAGTGGCGCTGCCCAATACTGTCACTATGGCGGTGTGTTCACTCACAGGACGAGTGACGCTGCCCAATACTGTCACTATGGCGGTGTGTCCACTCACAGGATGAGTGACGCGGCCCAATACTGTCACTATGGCGGTGTGTCCACTCACAGGATGAGTGGCGCTGCCCAATACTGTCACTATGGCGGTGTGTTCACTCACAGGACGAGTGACGCTGCCCAATACTGTCACTATGGCGGTGTGTCCACTCACAGGATGAGTGACGCGGCCCAATACTGTCACTGTGGCGGTGTTAACTCACAGGGTGAGTGACGCTGCCCAATAAACTCGCCCCTCGGGGCAAATTAAAAAAATAAATCGGTATTTAGTAAGCCCTGGAGAACGAATAAACAAACCCTACAAGGTTTCCGATGCCCACGGTAATCTGCCGCAGAAATTACACCAAGATTTCTGTTGTTGCGGTTCCAATTATTGTGTTTTTTTACTTGATATTTTGTTTTACATACAAGCGTGTCATTGTGTCGGGAAGCTTGGATTGTGAAGGTATATGGTCTTAAATGATGGAAGTAGCCTATGGTTCATATCTTGAATGATTTTTTTTGACTATTTCTCTTGCTTTATATATATGCTTGCTTGACTTTGTCCCATATCTCTCTCTTCTCTCTCTCTCTCTCTCCTCTCTCTCTCATCTCTCTCTCCTCTCTCTCTCTCTCTCTCTCTCTCGTCTTTCTTAGCTCTTAGAAGGTTAAAAAAAAGTCATTTTGTAGCCTAACATGTATTTCTCATACACTCTATGGTGTTCCCTCGGCACATGAACTACAGCTGACTAAACGAAGCCTAGAGTGGGGAGTAATGTTTGAAGATAACTCCCTCACGTTAATTGGTGTTCCTCTCCCCATCTTTCCCCTTGGGAACGTTGTGTTATTCCCCTCTCTCTCTCTCCCTCCTTCAGCCTCCCCTCTGGTATGTCTCACCAGCAAGACTAGAGGCACCTGGGGACCACAGTCGCTCCGGTTAAGGTAAGGTTTCCTTACGGCCGGTGGTAAAGTGTGGTGAGAGTGAGAGGAGGTGGGGGTGAGGTCGGGAGGTTCCCCAACCTCCCAGTGTTGCCATTGGGGTAGGGAGGTCCGCTGCCAGTGTTGCCATATCCCTCACTATCTGGCACCTTACATGGCATCCATCCGAGTAGGATAGGGGGGAGGGGGGGTGGCCGCATTTGCAGATTTCCCAGAAGAATTCATCTTGTACTCCCTCACCTCACATCCATCACCCCCCCCCCTCCCCCTCCCCACACACCTCCCCTCCCCTTACCCTCCTCTCCGTTCCGTGTGCCCTCTTCCTCCTCCTTCCTCTTCCTTCCTCTTCCAGCCATGATGGAGAGGTTCAGCGAGCGTGAGATAAAAGTTGAATAAGTGTTAGAAAAGAACTTTTGGTTTCAGGAGAGGGTGTGGTGTGTGTGTGTGTGTGTGTGTGTGTACTCACCTATTGTACTCACCTATTTGTGCTTGCGGGGGTTGAGCTTTGGCTCTTTGGTCCCCGCCTCTCAACCGTCATTCAACTGGTGTACAGGTTCCTGAGCCTACTGGCTCTTCTATATCTACACTTGAAACTGTGTATGGAGTCCAGCCTCCACCACATCACCTGCCTAATGCCATGTCAACCACTCTGACACTAAAACGTTCTTTCTAGTAACTGTGGCTCATTTGGGCACTGGGTTTCCATCTGTGTCCCCCTAGTGCGTGTGCCCCTTGTGTTAAATAGCCTGTCTTTATCTACCCTATCGATTCCCCTGAGAATCTTAAATGTGGTGATCATGTCCCCCCCCCTAACCTTCTGTCTTCCAGCGAGTGAGGTTTAATTCCTGTAGTCTCTCCTCGTAGCTCATACCTCTCAGCTCGGGTACTAGTCTGGTGGCAAACCATTGAACTTTTTCCAGTTTAGTCATGTGCTTGACTAGATATGGACCTCATGCTGGAGCCGCATACTCCAGGATTGGTCTGACATATGTGGTATATAATGTTCTGAAAGATTCCTTACACAAGTTTCTAAAGGCCGTTCTTATGTTAGCCAACCTGGCATATGCTGCTGATGTTATCCTCTTGATATGAGCTTCAGGGGACAGGTCTGGGCGTGATATCAACCCTCAGGTCTTTCTCTCTCTCTGACTCTTGAAGTATTTCATCTCCCAAATGATACATTTTATCTGGTCTCCTGCTTCCTACCCCCTATCTTCATTAC
>WNGS01001025.1:62891-97839 GCA_020271785.1 Procambarus virginalis | reverse complement strand
GGGTTGGGGGACAGAGGTTTCGAGCTGGTTCGCTCCAACCACTTTCATGGTATATCGCTAGATTTCATTCGGCTTGTGCAGGAGTGAGTAACACTGCGGCACTGAGAGCTGGCCACTTGCTCTGGGTGTGTAAACATGACCAGCCAGCTTGGAATATCCTAAAAAACCTTCTAGATAACATGACGCATGATCGGAAAACATCGTTCATTGGAAGCCTACCAGCCATCCAGGAGGAGTGGGAAAGGAACAACAATTGTAATATACCAGGGGCGGAGGCTATAGTCAGGGATGAAACTGAGGCTGAAACTCAGGAAGTTGTAAACTCTGACTCAGTAGGCCCGGATGTGGATGACAGTAAACTAGAAAGTGTAACAGACAGCACTGACAGCTCGGTAGGTACAGACACTACAACGGTTCCCGATAGAGAAAGTCAGAACAGAAGGACAGACTTATGCAAATTTTATGCAAAGGGCATATGCAGACATAGATATGCTGGTAATAAGAAAGGATTAGAATGCAGTTATCAACATCCCAAAAAATGTTTAAATATGCTTAGGAAAGGTGAGTGTCGATTTGGATCAATATGTAGGTTTTTCCATCCTGAGATGTGCCAAACCTCACTGGAGGACAGAAAATGCTATGACCTCAGCTGCCCATACTTTCACGTGAAAGGCACGGAACGCTACATAAAGAGTGGCAAGCAGGATAATGAATTTGGAGGAAATTCGATAAATTTTTTATACCAGACCGAAAGAGAATTCAAAAGGAGGAGCATGGAGAATGTATGGAACTGGATGCCAGACCCACTTGCATACCAGAATTACAGATACAACTACACACCGAAAGGGAACCACAACTACAACAGGCAACTGCCCTACAACAATCAGCACTGGTCAGAACAAACTCAATATGTCCACGCATAATGGGCTTGCCGAAAAAGTCTCCCAGTCAAACTATCACTAATAGAGTAACCTCATTCATCTTTGCCAACATACAAGGACTGAAAACAAGAACCAACAATAAAGTACAGTTCATAAATGGCCTCCTCACGGAGTCAAATGCAGTATTTGGAGCTTTCACAGAAACCCATGCAGGGGAATTCTTGGACAGTGAGATCTGGATTCCAGGATATAACCTATACAGGTGTGATAGGAAAATTAGGTCACATGGAGGAGTGGGTCTGTATATTAGGGAAGACCTTGTGTGCTCGGAGCTCCTAAACGTTACAAATGAGGTGATAGAGGTACTGGGATTAAAAATAGAGAAAATAAATTTAGTGATTATTCTAATATACAAACCGCCAGATGCAACGGCTGAGGAATTCACAGAACAGATAAACAAAATAGAGAATAGCCTTGATAATTTGGAGAACCCAATACCTGATATTATCTTCTTAGGTGACTTCAACTTGCCTAGTCTCAGGTGGAGAATAGCAAACAATAATATTATACCAGGGAATCTATCAGGACCTAACCAACCACAGATTAGAGAACTACTTAGATTCTGTGACAAATTTTCACTCACTCAGCAGATATCGGAGCCAACGAGAAATGAAAATATTCTAGATCTGGTCTTTACGAACAATGAAGACATTATCAGAGACATTACGATATCAGATACCACATATTCAGATCACAAGCTCATTGAAGTGCAAACTACCATCAATACTCAGAATAGACCTAAAACGTTGATAAAGCGAGAGGGGCTATTCAGTAAATTCAATTTTAATAATAAAAGGATAGACTGGGAGATAATAAACAGGGAACTTAAAAACATTCCATGGGAAACTGTTTTAAGTAATAAAAGTCCTACAGAAGGAATAGAAAAACTGACTTCGGAAGCGTATCAAGTCTGTCTGAAACATGTTCCTTTGAGGAAAGCCAGAAAGAGATCCAACGTAGAAAGAGAACGCAGAAGACACTATAAACGCAGGAAAAGAATAACGGAACTGCTTATGCAGACACGAATTTCCCGTCAAAGAAGGAATAATTTAAATAGGGAGATTGAAGAAATCGAGCGGAAATTGAAACACTCATATGAAACTGAAGAAAGGCAGTTAGAACAGAAAGCAATTCAGGAAATAAAGAAAAATCCAAAATACTTCTTCACATATGCGAAATCAAAAGCAAAAACTACTGCCAGTATTGGACCTATTCGTACAAGTGAAGGTTCATACACGGAGGATGACAAAGAAATTAGTGAAATCCTAAAAAAGCAGTATGAGGACATGTTTAGCACTCCAATAAACAACATGAAAGTAGAAGATCCAGACAATTTCTTTATGCGGGATATCCAAACCCCTGTAAATATAACTGATATCAACACGAGCGCACTAAATTTTGAAAGAGAAATTGAAAACATGCCCATGCACTCGGCCCCAGGTCCAGACTCATGGAATTCAATATTTATAAAGAAATGCAAAGTGCCGGTAGCACAGGCACTCAGTATAGTGTGGAGGAAGAGCTTGGACACGGGGGAGATACCAGATGCACTTAAAGTAGCAGACATAGCCCCTCTACACAAGGGAGGGAGCAAAGCATTGGCAAAGAATTATAGACCAGTTGCACTAACATCGCACATAATAAAAGTATTTGAGAGAGTGATTAGGAGTCAGGTCACCAATTTCATGGAGACCAATGACCTTCACAACCCAGGCCAACATGGATTTCGAGCGGGAAGATCGTGCCTCTCACAGCTACTTGAGCACTACGATAAAGTCACTGAGGCATTAGAAGAAAAACAGAATGCTGATGTGATATACACGGACTTCGCAAAGGCTTTCGATAAATGTGACCATGGCGTGATAGCACACAAAATGAAGTCAATGGGAATAACCGGTAAAGTAGGACGCTGGATACTCAGTTTTCTGTCAAACAGGACTCAGCGAGTAACGGTCAACCATATAAAATCTAGTCCAAGTGCAGTTAAAAGCTCTGTACCTCAGGGTACAGTCCTTGCACCGCTGCTTTTCCTTATTCTCATATCAGATATAGACAAAAATACAAGTCACAGCTTCGTATCATCCTTTGCAGACGACACAAAAATCAGTATGAAAATTACCTCGGCTGAAGACATTGAAAAACTTCAAGCTGATATTAATAAAGTTTTCGACTGGGCATCAGAAAATAATATGATGTTTAACAGTGACAAATTCCAGGTACTCAGGTACGGTAAAAATGAGGACCTTAAACATAATACAGGGTACAAAACACAATCAAATGTGCCCATAGTAGGAAAACAACATGTAAAGGATTTGGGAATAATGATGTCTGACGACCTAACGTTTAGGGAGCATAACCAAGCAAATATTGCGACAGCCAGAAAAATGATAGGATGGATTACGAGAACTTTCAAATCCAGGGATCCCATCACAATGCTTGTACTCTTCAAGTCACTTGTGCTGTCCCGTCTTGAGTACTGTTCAGTACTCACTTCCCCCTTCAGAGCAGGAGAGATTGCTGAAATAGAGGGAATACAGAGAACATATACGGCACGCATAGACGCGATAAAGCACCTAAATTATTGGGATCGTCTCAAAGCTCTCCAAATGTACTCACTAGAAAGAAGACGAGAGAGATATCAAATAATATACACCTGGAAGATACTGGAGGGCCAGGTCCCAAATCTACACAGTAAAATAACAACGTACTGGAGTGAACGATATGGAAGAAAATGCAGAATAGAGCCAGTGAAGAGCAGGGGTGCCATAGGCACAATCAGAGAACACTGTATAAACATCAGAGGTCCGCGGTTGTTCAACGTCCTCCCAGCAAGCATAAGAAATATTGCCGGAACAACCGTGGACATCTTCAAGAGGAAACTAGATTTATTCCTCCAAGGAGTTCCGGACCAGCCGGGCTGTGGTGGGTATGTGGGCCTGCGGGCCGCTCCAAGCAACAGCCTAGTGGACCAAACTCTCACAAGTCAAGCCTGGCCTCGGGCCGGGCTTGGGGAGTAGAAGAACTCCCAGAACCCCATCAACCAGGTATCAACCAGGTATCAACCAGCTTCTGGTCTTACCAGCGGCCCTTTCTTGCTGCCTTTCCCATGGACTCTTGCTTTTCTTTAACCCTTAACATGCTCGGGGTCTAATATACTGCTATCCGCACAGGCGCATGTCATTTTGAAAAAAAAAAAATTTTTTTTTTTTGCTAATCTGTTAAGTTTCGTTCACTGATCACGGGAAAAATAAAAAAAAAATTCTATTGTACTTACTTTTGTTGTAATAGAGCCGTAAAGTTGCGTGGTGACGTCACACTCTGCATGTTCGCTCATGCAGTACACGCCCCGGAGGCGTTGCGCGGCGTCCCGCAACAGCCAGAGTTGCCACAAATATATTTTCGCGCTATTTATTTACAATGTCTAGGCGCATTTTATCCATTTATTTTGCACTAAATATGTTTCAAATAATGTTTGAACATATTTTGTATCAATAATTGTTGCATATTTGAGTATACACAGGCGCACACATCTGTTTTCAATTACGGCAATATAATATGTCATTACAGTCTATTATATTGTATGTTCTGCTTATATTTCTATATATTTACACACACGCACACGGTAACTGCTTATATGTTTACATATTTACACACTCGCACACGCTGTACACACTTTGCAGCACACTTAGAAGTTTTCTAGACTGTGGTAGTCATTGAAGCACTTGACAGCACATAATGGGATACCACACGTTTCACACCATGTTTGTACAAGCTTCCGTTTCTTGTCTCTACGTGTCGTTGTTTTACACACCAAGCAATCACGTTGGCCTATTGGACGCGTCTTAGCTGGTGGCAAATACTCGAGTCTGTGAGCTAGGAAGCTTTCAGTGTGAGCGAGGCGTGGAGTACCAGCATGCTGCAACAGTGGGTTTATGATGGGCCGCTGAATCCCTGGGACATCTTTCGCAAACTTTCCTAATAACTGTATTGCAGCATCAAATACAAAGTCACGGAAAGTGGGCTTACGTCCAGTCCTCACAAGGTACATGTTGAAACAGTTCAGCATGCTCATGTCCACAAGATGGAAGAACACTTTTTTCGTCCACCTACATGTCTTCCGCACACACTCTGCAGTGCCAATCATCATGTCTGATTTATCAATCAACCGCATGTTGATATTATAGTCTAAAACACAGTCTGGCTTATATAGTGGTGCGTTTGTTTTATGGCTCACTTTCCCACTGTTCACCATTGTTCCATCATGAATTGTTGTCAACAAGTTCACCTCTCGTTTGTCTTTCCACCGAACTGACAGAATTTGATCACATTTCCTTCTCTGACACTCACCAACTGCAATGTCGGTGTCAAACACAGGCATTTCCCTTCGTTGTGGCTTTACTGTACCAACCAATCCGGTTCTATTTTCTAGCAAGAACCGAGCTAGCAAGGGACTTGTATAGTAATTGTCCGTGTATAAAATGTGTCCCTTGTTCATCCACGGAGCCATAATGGTCTTCACTACACTACCCGAGAATCCATGTTCGTCGTTACCGGGAATGTCTACATCACTAGCCGAGTACAAAATCATGTGTAACACGTATCCTGTCTCACAATCACAAAGAACAAAAAATTTCAGGCCAAATCGGTTTCGTTTTGAGGGAATGTACTGTTTGAATGGAACACGTCCCTTGAAAAGTACAAGAGATTCATCAACCACCAGCTTCTGTGCTGGTACGTAAAAATCTCTGAATTTTCCAATAACATCGTTCATGTAGTGCCTCACTCGCCACAGTCTATCATCAGGTGTTCGGTCCTGAACACTTCCAAAATGTAGACACCTGAGGAGTATCTGAAACCTGTCTCGTGACATATATTTACCGAATAAAGGTGTTGGTATTGTATGGTCCTTGCTCCAATAGTCACTTATTGCATGTGTGGACAGTGCTTCATCAACAAACAGAGTGCCAAAAAACACGTACATTTCCGCAACTGTGGTATTTTTCCAACGCTGCAGTCGGGAAAATTCCGAGATTTCCCTCTCAATCAGGTAAGCAGCATGCAGGTTCGTTTGGTGTACAATGTATTCCATGAGTGGTTCATCATAGAATGCTGTAAAATATTCCATCTCAGCCATGTCCTCACCTTGATTAGGGAAAAGGTTTGTAATCCCTACATCTGTATCGTCAAAGTGAGGAATATTTGGAATAAAATCTTCACCATCACTCCACTCAAGTACACCAGGCGTCCTGCGAGATGCAGATGAAAGACGGCGACCAAGCTGAATACCGTCTGCGAGAAGCACGGCGGCTACGTGCACGTGAGGTGGGTGCACCTAAGGTGGGTTCTGGTGAGGTGGATGCACGTGAGGTGGATGCAGGTGAGGTGGGTGGTGAGGTGGATGCACGTGAGGTGGATGCAGGTGAGGTGGGTGCACGTGAGGTGGATGCACGTGAGGTGGGTGCACGTGAGGTGGATGCACGTGAGGTGGGTGCACGTGAGGTGGATGCACGTGAGGTGGATGCACGTGAGGTGGATGCACGTAAACACGAGGGTCTTGGTCCCTCATGTGGTGACATGCGGTAGCGCTTGGCTGGGCGAGATGCTGCTGACGCGACAATTTCTCGCCCAGTTACACCACTGGTACCAGCCACAGGCTCAATAAAACTGTGATCTGAGTCACTAAACCCAGAAAAGGAGTCACCTCCCTCTGACTCGTCATCCTCAAACAGATAATATCCACAGGAACTGTGAGGTCGTGGTAGAACTGGGGTAGAAACTGGGCGAGGAGGCAAGGGTGAGGGTAGAGGCCTCGCCTTGGCATGGCGAAAATTCTCACTCTCACTGCTGCTGCTACTATCACCCGACAACTGTGTATAATCCTCGTCGTTGTCAGAATCATCAAACACACTTTCCTCACCTTCAAAATAATTCGTGCGCTATTTGCTCTGGGGTGAGGGATTGCGTGGTGCGTGCCCGTGAGGCGTTTGACCGTGCGCTCGCCATGGTGACCGTCGCTAAACTGAGGCCTCCCAGGCCTTTGGAGCGTGAGCGGGAATTTTTTTCAAAATGGCCGCTGTTTACTATAGCCCGTGGGCAGCGTATGGGAACCCAGATACCCGGCGGGACATTCAAATCGTGCGCGGTACCCATACACTTCTTAAGAAGTGAAGCGCAGTTTACTGGTAAAACGCCTAGCACTTCATAGGAAGTGAAGCGCACTTTAAGGGTTAAACTGCGCAACGCGCCTGCAGGCTCGCGTCTGGTTTGCGCAACGCGCCTGCAGGCTCGCGTCTGGTTTGCGCAACGCGCCTCCAAGTATTTGTATTTTTCACGTTCCATTCAAAACTCCCGCGGCTACATGGGGTTCACATCAGCTTCCTCAGGGCTCTTGTAAACAGACGCCATCTTAAAAAAAATCGTGGTCCACATTCCCGGGTGTGGGAGCCTCAGTAGTATGTGAGCAACCAAGGCTGGCGCTCGCAGCATGAGCGCACAGCATCGCCTAATAATGTCAAAATATATATATAACTTGTATTATTTAGCCATGATAGTGTTATAGAAGAGCCTGGTGTGATAATGGCTGGGTACAATGTTCAAATATCAGTGATTCAATGCTGTTCACGATGTTCACAGCACCACGGCATTGTTTCGTCCATCTAGGAATCTTAAAAATGATTTCTTAGGTTCCTTTTCAAAATAAACGTGTGGTCAATTATTCATTTACAGGAATTAGTGACCAGGATTGTGATAATAGCAGGATTGTGGTTATAATTAGCGTTGTGCTTAGTATTGTGGAAGGAGGAAGTTTAGTTAGGGAGGGAGGGAGGGCGAGAATTGAGGTAGCCTCATTGTGTGTGTGTGGCTGCCACTCTTGTTTTGCTCACCATACTAGCTTAGTGGTTCGCTATGGGCAACACATATGTACATGGGTATATATAGTGTGTGTATATAGTGTAAGAACAGCAACAGGAGAATGTTGAGAGGAGCTATTTTGGTGAGGGAGGTGACGTAATCGTAGCGTCGTCTGCTGTGTGATTTTTCATGCAGTGTATGGTGGCCACTGTACTGTTTGGACACAATACCGGCTTACTTGCATAGTTCTGGTAAATATAGCATGTAGATAGGTATATAGAACATGTGTAATAAGAACTATAACAGTATGGTGGGAGGAGCAATGTTGGCGAGTAAGATGTTGGAGTGAGCGAGACTGGCTGGGTGTGGCTGCTCTCACTCGAGGTGTTCTGAGTGTGTTGATGGTGAATGTATATAGTGTGTGACAGTGTATAGTGTGTGAATAGATTGTATGTATACATAAATCAGCATGATACATAGTAAATATGTGTGGCATATTTAGTTCACTTTATAGATGGTCTCCTTCATGAGGCAAATGCAGTGTTTGCAGCCCTAACAGAAACCCACACAAAGGACTACCATGATGGTGAAATATGGATCTCAGAGTACAATCTTTTCAGATGTGATAGGAAACACCGGCTTCAGGGTGGGGTCAGCCTATACATCAAAGACACACTCATCTGTACTGAGCTGCTAAACACCTCAAATGATATGGTGGAAGTGCTGATAATCAAAATAGAGATTATAAATGTAGTTATTGTCCTTGTATATAAGTCACCGGAGGCAAACCCTCAGCAGTTTAAAGACCAACTAATGAAAGTAGAACACTGCTTGGAAAACCTCACAAATCCAGCTCCGAACATCATCCTGCTTGGGGACTTCAACCTACGGCACCTGAAATGGAAGCACCTGGCTAATATAGTAATATCAGAAAGAATACCAGGAAGTAGCCTTAATGAACAGGCACATGCAAATGACCTGCTATGGATGTGCGACAGGTTTGCCTTAAACCAGCAAATAGTAGAACAACCAGGAAGGAGAACACGCTGGACCTCATTTTCACTAATAATGATGAATTGATCAGGAACATAATGATTACAAATACCTGTTACTCAGATCACAACTTAATTGAAGTTATGACAACCATGGGGAATAGACCTTCAAAACCAGTCCAGATTCCCGGTGGAGGAGATTTCAGCAAATTCAACTTCAATAATAAACAGATAAACTGGGAGCAAATAAACCAGGACTTCACAGAAATAAACTGGGAAGAACAGCTAGGAAATGCGAACCTGAACCAGTGCCTGGAAAAAATAAGCTCAGTAGCACTAGAATATGTACAAACCGCATCCCCCTAAGAAAAAAGAGGAAGAGATGCAGATTGGAACGAGAACGTCGTTCCCTATATAGGCGAAGAAAACGAATCGCGGTACAACTTGAGAGTCGCACCCTATCTCAGGAACGGCGAAGAAGGTTAGGTAGCGAAATAGGAAAAATTGAACTCAAGCTACAAGAATCATACAAAACGCAGGAGAGGGAAAGAGAGCAAAAGGCCATCAGTGAAATAGAGAGAAACCCAAATATTTTTTCTCCTATGCAAAATCAAGATCAAAAACCACATCTAGTATCGGGCCCCTGCGAAAGGAAGATGGAACTTTCACCGATGACAACAAAGAAATGAGCGAGCTACTGAGGAAGCAATACGACTCTGTCTTCAGCGAGCCATTAAACGCACTAAAGATCGATAACCCAAATGAATTTTTCATGGATATGATACCAACATCAAATCATATATCAGACGTCACCCTATCCCCACTGGATTTTGAAGAAGCCATAAACAGTATGCCTATGCACTCCGCACCAGGCCCGGATTCTTGGAACTCCATATTCATCAAGAACTGTAAAAAACCACTATCGCAGGCCCTTCACATTCTGTGGAGACAAAGCCTAGATACTGGCGTTATTCCTGATATACTAAAAACAGCAGAGATAGCACCACTTCATAAAGGAGGAAATAAGGCAGAGGCAAAAAATTACAGACCGATAGCACTAACATCGCACATCATAAAATTTTTGAGAGAGTGCTAAGAAGTAAGATCACAAAATACATGGAATCACAGCATCTCCATAACCCCGGACAACATGGTTTCAGAACAGGGCGCTCTTGCCTGTCGCAGTTGCTGGACCACTATGATATGGCATTAGATGCTATGGAAGACAAACAAAACGCTGATGTAATTTACACAGATTTCGCAAAAGCTTTTGATAAATGTGACCATGGTGTTATTGCCCATAAAATGCGCTCAAAAGGAATTACCGGAAAAGTAGGCAGATGGATCTACAATTTCCTGACCAACAGAACCCAATGTGTAATAGTCAACAAAATAAAATCCAACCCGTCAACCGTTAAGAGCTCAGTCCCCCAGGGTACTGTGCTTGCTCCAGTACTTTTTCTCATCCTCATATCGGACATAGACAAGAGCACAACCTATAGCACTGTATCATCCTTTGCAGATGACACTAGGATCTTCATGAGAGTAGGCAACATAGAGGACACGGCGAACCTCCAGTCAGATGTAGATCAGGTCTTTCTATGGGCTACAGAAAATAATATGGTGTTTAACGAAGACAAGTTCCAGCTCATGCGCTATGGAAAAAATGAATATATAAAAACGGAAACCACGTACAAAACTCAGGCAAATCATAACATAGAACGAAAAGGCAATGTAAAGGATCTGGGTGTACTCATGTCGGAAGACCTTACCTTTAAAGAACACAATAAAGTAGCCGTCACAACTGCAAGAAAAATGACAGGTTGGATAACAAGAACTTTTCACACTAGAGATGCTATACCGATGATGACACTTTTCAAAACGCTTGTGCTCTCTAGAGTGGAGTACTGCTGCACAATGACAGCCCCTTTCACTGCTGGTGAAATTGCTGACCTGGAGAGCGTGCAGAGATCCTTTACTGCTAGAATCCACTCGGTAAAACATCTAAACTATTGGGACCGACTTAAGAGCCTAAATCTGTATTCCCTTGAGCGCAGGCGGGAGAGATACATAATAATTTACACGTGGAAAATATTAGAGGGGCTGGTCCCAAACCTGCACACAGAAATAACATCACATGAGACCAGAAGACATGGCAGGATGTGCAGAATACCCCCGTTGAAAAGCAGAGGTGCAACTGGTACTCTGAGAGAGAACTCTATCAACATCAGAGGCCCGAGACTGTTCAACACGCTTCCACTACACATAAGGGACATAACTGGCAAACCCCTCACAGTGTTCAAGAGAGAACTGGATAAGCACCTCCAAAGGATACCTGATCAACCAGGCTGTGACTCATACGTCAGGCTGCGAGCAGCCGCGTCCAACAGCCTGGTTGATCAGTCCAGCAACCAGGAGGCCTGGTCGATGACCGGGCCGCGGGGACGATAAGCCCCGGAAGCACCTCAAGGTATCAAGGTAAGGTATCCTCCGTTGTACGCGCTGAGGAAAGTGTGCCAGGCTCGCAAGTCGAGCTTCGCCTCCGCGTCCAGCTGGCAGGGGCGTGAGGGACGCTGTACACCACGGGTGAGCGGGTGAAGACGTCGGAGGAAAGCCCGTCCCCCCGGTATGACTGACGTGGCGAATTGCAGTTTGCCGATAATCCCTTGCAGGTCCCGCAGGGGAAGGCTCTCGGCCCGCAGTGCGTCTTCCACTGCGGTCGTGTACTTCGTCCTCTTGTCGTCCGGCAGTCTTGTCTCCATACGTCGTGCGTCGATTTCAAGTCCAAGGAATGTGAGGCAGTGGTGGGGGCCTGCAGTCTTGTGGGGAGCCAGGGGTACGCCTAGGCGCTCACAGAGGGCAATGAACACCCGCAGGCTCCGCAAGCACTCGTTGTAGGTAGAACTCACGAAGAGGAAGTCGTCTAGCACCTTTACGACATCCCGCACGCCGAACTTCTCCGCAAGGATCCATTGCAGGGCGTCGGAGAACGTCTCGAAGATCCTGCAGGAAGGAGCCGCCCCCATGCTGAGCATTTTTTCATGGTAGTACCGCCCTCCGTAGGCGAAGCCGAGTACCTTACCTTACCTTGAGGATACCTTGAGGTGCTTCCGGGGCTTATCGTCCCCGCGGCCCGGTCATCGACCAGGCCTCCTGGTTGCTGGACTGATCAACCAGGCTGTTGGACGCGGCTGCTCGCAGCCTGACGTATGAGTCACAGCCTGGTTGATCAGGTATCCTTTGGAGGTGCTTATCCAGTTCTCTCTTGAACACTGTGAGGGGTTTGCCAGTTATGTCCCTTATGTGTAGTGGAAGCGTGTTGAACAGTCTCGGGCCTCTGATGTTGATAGAGTTCTCTCTCAGAGTACCAGTTGCACCTCTGCTTTTCAACGGGGGTATTCTGCACATCCTGCCATGTCTTCTGGTCTCATGTGATGTTATTTCTGTGTGCAGGTTTGGGACCAGCCCCTCTAATATTTTCCACGTGTAAATTATTATGTATCTCTCCCGCCTGCGCTCAAGGGAATACAGATTTAGGCTCTTTAGTCGGTCCCAATAGTTTAGATGTTTTACCGAGTGGATTCTAGCAGTAAAGGATCTCTGCACGCTCTCCAGGTCAGCAATTTCACCCGCAGTGAAAGGGGCTGTCATTGTGCAGCAGTACTCCACTCTAGAGAGCACAAGCGTTTTGAAAAGTGTCATCATCGGTATAGCATCTCTAGTGTGAAAAGTTCTTGTTATCCAACCTGTCATTTTTCTTGCAGTTGTGACGGCTACTTTATTGTGTTCTTTAAAGGTAAGGTCTTCCGACATGAGTACACCCAGATCCTTTACATTGCCTTTTCGTTCTATGTTATGATTTGCCTGAGTTTTGTACGTGGTTTCAGTTTTTATATTTTCATTTTTTCCATAGCGCATGAGCTGGAACTTGTCTTCGTTAAACACCATATTATTTTCTGTAGCCCATAGAAAGACCTGATCTACATCTGACTGGAGGTTCGCCGTGTCCTCTATGTTGCCTACTCTCATGAAGATCCTAGTGTCATCTGCAAAGGATGATACAGTGCTATAGGTTGTGTTCTTGTCTATGTCCGATATAAGGATGAGAAAAAGTACTGGAGCAAGCACAGTACCCTGGGGACTGAGCTCTTAACGGTTGACGGGTTGGATTTTATTTTGTTGACTATTACACATTGGGTTCTGTTGGTCAGGAAATTGTAGATCCATCTGCCTACTTTTCCGGTAATTCCTTTTGAGCGCATTTTATGGGCAATAACACCATGGTCACATTTATCAAAAGCTTTTGCAAAATCTGTGTAAATTACATCAGCGTTTTGTTTGTCTTCCATAGCATCTAATGCCATATCATAGTGGTCCAGCAACTGCGACAGGCAAGAGCGCCCTGTTCTGAAACCATGTTGTCCGGGGTTATGGAGATGCTGTGATTCCATGTATTTTGTGATCTTACTTCTTAGCACTCTCTCAAAAATTTTTATGATGTGCGATGTTAGTGCTATCGGTCTGTAATTTTTTGCCTCTGCCTTATTTCCTCCTTTATGAAGTGGTGCTATCTCTGCTGTTTTTAGTATATCAGGAATAACGCCAGTATCTAGGCTTTGTCTCCACAGAATGTGAAGGGCCTGCGATAGTGGTTTTTTACAGTTCTTGATGAATATGGAGTTCCAAGAATCCGGCCTGGTGCGGAGTGCATAGGCATACTGTTTATGGCTTCTTCAAAATCCAGTGGGGATAGGGTGACGTCTGATATATGATTTGATGTTGGTATCATATCCATGAAAATTCATTTGGGTTATCGATCTTTAGTGCGTTTAATGGCTCGCTGAAGACAGAGTCGTATTGCTTCCTCAGTAGCTCGCTCATTTCTTTGTTGTCATCGGTGAAAGTTCCATCTTCCTTTCGCAGGGGCCCGATACTAGATGTGGTTTTTGATCTTGATTTTGCATAGGAGAAAAAATATTTCGGGTTTCTCTCTATTTCACTGATGGCCTTTTGCTCTCTTTCCCTCTCCTGCGTTTTGTATGATTCTTGTAGCTTGAGTTCAATTTTTCCTATTTCGCTACCTAACCTTCTTCGCCGTTCCTGAGATAGGGTGCGACTCTCAAGTTGTACCGCGATTCGTTTTCTTCGCCTATATAGGGAACGACGTTCTCGTTCCAATCTGCATCTCTTCCTCTTTTTTCTTAGGGGGATGCGGTTTGTACATATTTCTAGTGCTACTGAGCTTATTTTTTCCAGGCACTGGTTCAGGTTCGCATTTCCTAGCTGTTCTTCCCAGTTTATTTCTGTGAAGTCCTGGTTTATTTGCTCCCAGTTTATCTGTTTATTATTGAAGTTGAATTTGCTGAAATCTCCTCCACCGGGAATCTGGACTGGTTTTGAAGGTCTATTCCCCATGGTTGTCATAACTTCAATTAAGTTGTGATCTGAGTAACAGGTATTTGTAATCATTATGTTCCTGATCAATTCATCATTATTAGTGAAAATGAGGTCCAGCGTGTTCTCCTTCCTGGTTGGTTCTACTATTTGCTGGTTTAAGGCAAACCTGTCGCACATCCGTAGCAGGTCATTTGCATGTGCCTGTTCATTAAGGCTACTTCCTGGTATTCTTTCTGATATTACTGTATTAGCCAGGTGCTTCCATTTCAGGTGCCGTAGGTTGAAGTCCCCAAGCAGAATGATGTTCGGAGCTGGATTTGTGAGGTTTTCCAAGCAGTGTTCTACTTTCATTAGTTGGTCTTTAAACTGCTGAGGGTTTGCCTCCGGTGACTTATATACAAGGACAATAACTACATTTATAATCTCTATTTTGATTATCAGCACTTCCACCATATCATTCGAGGTGTTTAGCAGCTCAGTACAGATGAGTGTGTCTTTGATGTATAGGCTGACCCCACCCTGAAGCCGGTGTTTCCTATCACATCTGAAAAGATTGTACTCTGAGATCCATATTTCACCATCATGGTAGTCCTTTGTGTGGGTTTCTGTTAGGGCTGCAAACACTGCATTTGCCTCATGAAGGAGACCATCTATAAAGTGAACTTTGTTGGATTTGCGTGTTTTTATACCTTGAATGTTGGCAAATATAAATGATGTTATCGTGGTAGTGGAAGTGCTGGATGCCTTACTTGGTGTTAATATCTGAGGCTCTGGTAAGGGGGCCACTGTGTTTGCGTCCAGGGTGTGTTGTTTTCGAAGTGATTCGTCCAGTTTCGGTAGTGGGGCGAGTGTTGTGTGGTGTAGTACCTGTGTGTTTGTTGGTAATGTGTATTCCAGACTTGTGGGTATCTCCCTTCCCCTCTGTAATCCTGTGGTGGTTCCATCTGACTGTTCCTCTCTCTTATATTTTCTGCTCTGTTTCTGCCTTCCTCTAAAAAATTGCCAGTAGTGTCATACTGATTTTCCCGTCTATAACGTTGTGTACCTCTCACGTGGAATTCCGGACACTGAAGATTGTAGCATTTTTTGTCCCTAATTGAAAATTGACATAATTTGGGGTGGAAGTATCTACACCCTGTTCCAAAACGGCATGTACCCCTCGCCAACATGTTCCTGCATTTTCGAGGATGCAGAAAATGGCATTTTGTTCCTAATTTTCCATATTTGCATATTCCTTTAGCGTAGAATTTGCAAATGTGTTCCGGTTTTGCGTTTTTCAAGGTATTTATATCTGTGTCTGTCTTGTCTACCTCTTTATTGGAGCCATCTCCGCTTTTCGTCCCAATTCCTTCATTTATGCACTCTGTCTCACTGTTGCTCACATCGTTTATATTACCTGACTCTGCAATATTGCTGCTATTATGTACTACAATACCCTCTTCCTCCACATTACTGCTGCGGTTCTCTAAACTATCTGTTCCTGGGTTTTGGTCGTTAACCAATGTTGTCTTATCCCAGTCTGCATATATCACTGGTAGCTTGTCTGTGAATGGTAATCTCTGTGACTCGGGAATGTTTTTCATCAGTTTAGTTATGTTCTCTAACATTAATCTGTCATCTTTGCAGACCCAGTAAATTCCTTGCCTTTTTGTGCATCCTGGAGATACTTCTGTACAGCCCAGGTGAAATCTCATGTTACAGATGCAACACGTTACGCCTACATTACGTTTTCCCAGTACTCCCGAGCACTCGCCACACCTCTCCATTTTCTGATGTATTGTGTTGTATTTGTGGTTTACTGTGTGGATCACTTGTTGATGTCAGTCCTTTTAACTCTTTATAAAGTTATATGTATATTTTTATATATTTAATATTTATAATACTATATGTATACCGTAGATTTGTAATATTATGTATGTTATTTTGTTCAAACTTTATGGCAGGTACTTAGCGTAGGGTAGCGAAGCTGGTCCCCGGTGCGGTACAGGTGACCTCTTGTCGTCCCAGGTTGATGTCACGAGTTTCCAGCTACTCGATTTATAACACTGATTTTTCTTTGCTTGTATTCTTACAAGGGATTTTCCGCCTAATTTCCGGCTTGCAATGGTATTCACTCACTTTATTGCTAATTATTAGATTCACATTTCCATAGTACACTATATGATTTCCGTATTTTATCCCTGTGGGACGTGCCCTGGGGTAGGCCTCGCGTGGCTTGTGGAAACAGCCTACTGATGCCGCTTCTTGCCACTATTCTATATTTCTAGCATTCTATATTTATAATATTCTATGCACGATTTTCCTTCACTTCCAACTTATATGTTGTTGTGGTACCCGTTCCACTTCACGGAACGTGGTAGTATGTGGTAGTCGCTGGGGTTGACTGGGACGATCCTGAACGCCTCTGCTATGTCGCATTTTGCCAGATGCGCCCCCCGGCGAGCGTCTGACCACCAAGGCCACCGCGTCGTTGATGGACTGGTAGGTCACAGTTGTCTTTTCCCACGGGATGTTGGCGTTCACGCTCTCGGAGGTATAGGGGTAGCTGAGGTTGTGCAGGAGCCTGTATTTTCCCGGCGTAGACTTCTCTCTCAGGGCTATAGGAGAACACTTGAAGTTCTCAAATGGGGGGACCTCAAAGGGGCCCGCTATGCGCCCCAGGCTCAGTTCCTTGTCGAGCATAGGCCCCACTATATGTGGCAGGGCTGTAGTTGCTGGGGGGTTAGATGAGGAGAGGGGTGTCCGTACCCCTTCGTAACCTAATAGGAAACCCCCCCGGAAGCCTCCGACGACATAGTCCCGGAGGGGGTAACCCACTAGGAAAGCATCAAGTGCGTCTGCGTCCACTGGCGTTGTGACGTGTGTCTTTCTTCCTGCTCCTGTCCTGAGTGGGGCGACGGGGACGATTCTCCTTGGCGGCGGCGACTCGAGGCTTGGCCTGGGGGCACGGGCAGTAGGCAGGATGTCGCTTGTGGCAACGCGGGCAGTAGTGCTTGAAAGTGCATGAGGGGACGGAGCAGCCTGCTCCGGTTGCGTGGAAGGCGTAGCAGTATCCCGGCGGTAGTCCATAGTCCCGGGTAGTAGAGAGCGAACGTTCTGCTGGGTAGGCGGCGGCGCGAGGCGCCACCTGTATTCGCTCCTGCGCTGCACGTTGTACCGACCGAATCTCCAGGTCGAGCCTTAGCGCGGTCCTAGGGCAGCCCGACCTCTCCTTGTCCCACCTGAATGCCTCGTCGTACCACATCCAGTCGCCGCGGAGGTTGCGCTTCATGGACTTCACGTAGCGGACGTAAGTGAAAAGCGCCCGGCCCTCGGCGGGATGTCGCTCCAGGTAGATTGAAGCGAAGATGTCGAAACCGTGCCCCCACTGCTCCGGCGTCAGAGGCGGCAAGTTCTTAGTGGATAACTGGGTCTCCGAGAGAGTGGCATGGCGTGTCTCCGAAGGCCTGGCATCGCGTTCGTAAGCCAGCAGCTCGCGCAAGTCGATGTACTTGTTTGCCCAGACTTTCTCTCTTAGGGCCAGTGGAACGTGCTCGCCTAGCATGGTGACGGTGTTGCCTCGCGTCCCCCAGGGCTGTGCCTCCCAAGGACTAGGGGTAGTGGGGAACAAGCTCTCTCGGCGGTACTCACCGTTGGAGGACGTGCTGGAAGAGCTGTGTCGCCGCCTTGACGTGCGGCTCCTCGCCCTTGACCGTGGTCGGCGCGCAGGGGGGAACCGGTGCGTGTAGGCCGGTCCGTGTGGGCGTCCGTGTTGTCTGCTCCGCCGGGGTTCGTAGTCTGCTGCCGTCTCGATTCGGAGGGGGCTCCGGGCCTGAGCAATGAGCGTCCTCAGCATTGCCCAGTCGGCGTCCGAAAGTTGGGAGGGTGGTCAGCCACGCCCCCCGCGGCGATTCCGTTTGGATGGGCATCGAGGATATGGTCGCCGTCCGAGTCAGAGCCTCCCGAAGAGGCCTCTGAGGAGGAGGCGAAGCGGGCGGGTTTCGTCCTTGTCCTGGGCGGTTGCTTCCTAGCAGCCCTTCGTCGCCGACCTCGTGTTGACGCCGCCCTTGTCCTCTTCTTCACCACGGGTGGGTGGGGTGCCAGCGTCTCCGTACTGCGGATAGTGGCAAAATAAGCGGGCGGCCATAGCAGGACAGTAAGTGAAACAAGGCTTAGGCATGCAAACAAGTAACATTTAGCCTTGTAAACAAGTCATGCAAAACAAAGAAAATAACTAAATGCAAAAGTGGGAACGGACACGGTGAAAAAGCAAAAGTAACTTAAATAACGTAAAATAAATAACTGAGAGAAACAATAAACGGAATAATGGCAACTTAAACAAACCCAAATAATGGGAGACGGAGGAAGCAAAAATAGGCCAACAGCACCCTAAATAAGTAAAATAAATAAGGTATTAAATGTAAATAATATAGCCGAGAAAGCAAAGCATGGCAGAAAAAAAAAAAAAAAACACTGAACCAGAGAAAAGTAAAATAAATAAATGTAAAATAATTAAAGGAAGTAAACTCGGGGAACTACAATAAAATTATAAATAAACCTTAATTAGTTAATGAACTTTTAAAATAAACTAAGCGAACAGACAATGATAAATAAAGAACTAAAATTTAAAGAAGTAAAACTAAAAATAAAAGCCAGGACATAAACTAAAATTAAATGGAAAGGGCATAAGAAGTAAGTAGAATAAACGTAAGAACAGAATGAAAAATAAACGCAAAAGTGCGCCGCGAGCAGAAGTATAAGCAAAAGGAAATTAAATAAAGTAAAAAAGGGGACGAAGTGTAACAGAAAACGGGTAAGGACATAAGAAACTTAACAAAATAAGAGTAGCTGGGAAAAGCAAAAAGTAGGCGATAGCACAGAACCAGAAATAAGTAAAATAAATAAAGTGTAAATAAATTAAAGTAAATAAACTCGGGAAACTAAAATAAATTTATAAATAAACCTTAAGTAGTTAAAACTGCAAAACACAAAACAAATAGACAATAATTAAGTAAAGAACTAAAATAAATGTAGTAAATAAACTAAAATTAAAGCCCGAACATAAGAAACTAACAGCAAAACGGGATAAGGGCATAAGAAGTAAATAGAATAAATAACGTAAAACGGAATGATAAATAAATAAACGCAGAAGAGGGTAGCGGGCGAGCAGAAATAAAGGCAATAGTAAATTAAATAAAGGAAAGGAGAACGAAGTGTAACAGTAAAATGGAAAAAGGACAAAGTAAACTTAACGAAAGTAAGGATTGACGGAGAAAACGAACATTGTAAGCAAACACAGAACCGAAAATAAGTAATAAAATAAATAATGTGCATAAATACAGTAAATAAACTAGGGGAACTAAACAAATTTATAAATGAACCTTAAATAGATAAACTTCCAAATAAACATAAAATTAGACAAAAAAGGAACTAAATAAATATAGTAACTAATACAAATTTACTGACTACCGGGGAAACCGACAAAAGAGGCGTTGACACAGAAGCGGAAATAAGAAAATAACATAATGTGACACATAAAATAAATAACATAAATGCGGGAAACTAAATAAATGTAACTAAACCTTAACTAGTATAACTTTAAATTAGGCAAACATAATTAAACAAAATTAATTAGAGAGCGAAAGAACCCTAGAATTAAAATTAACCTGTACGTATGAAAACTAATAATAAATAAGGATAAGGGCAAAAGAAGTAAGTAGAATAATAACGTACAAAACGGAATGAATAAATAAAAGCAAAAGGGGTAGCGGACGAGCAGAAATAAAGGCATAAGGCAGATAAATAAAGTAAGTAAAATGAAGAGTAACAGTAACAGGCAAAGGACAAAGTAAACTTGACAAATAATGAATAGGCGGAGAAAGCGAAAGTGGCATAACACGGAACGAGAAATTAGAGAATAAAATAAATAATGCGTAAAATTAATAGGAAATAACTCTGGAAACTAAAATAACTTTATAGAAACATAATTAATTAATAAACTTAAAACAAATTAAACATTAACTAAATAAAGTACTAAAATTAAATAAGTAAAATTAAATTTAAAGCCAGGACAAAATTACCCAATAAGGAAATGAAAGGCAGAGACAGCGTGCAAAGCAGGAGAAACGAATAAATGGGGCAGGAACCGAAAGAGGGCATAAGTAAGATAAAATGCATAAGCGTCACAATAAGTAAACAATTACAAATAACACAGCAATACGAAACGTAGCAAAAAGTGAAAGCTGAGAGCAGTCCATGACAAAAGAAAGAGCTGAAATAAAAACAAGTGTCGAATAAACGGAAAATAGGAAACGAAAGAATGTGGAACAGAACTGAATAAGGACAAAGAAACTAAAATTAATATAAGTATAGGCCACGGGGAACAAATAAAACGTAGGCAGTAACCCAGAAAAGTCAAAGTAAAATAAACAAAAAATTAAAATACTAATGAAAAATAAAGTTCGAAAAAGCGCATAAAAGTGCACAGGACAACCAGGAAAAGACAAAGAACTGATAAAGGGAATCAGTAATTACAAGAATACGGGGAAGATAAATGAAAAAAAGTAGCAGAACCCTGAAGAAAGACGGAAAGAAATTAAGGAAACTGAAGGATAATAGAGAACACCTACAAGAGCAGCAGAAAACCAGAAAACGGCATAAGAAAACGTAAAATAACGAATAAACGGAAAGGAAGAAATCGAAGAGAAGTGGAGCAGCTAAATAAAGAAATAGTAGCAAAGAAAAGAACCAAGACTGCCTAACGGAAAAAGCGACAAATGAGAACAGGACAAAGAAGAGAAGACAAAATAACTGGAAAAATTAAATAGAAAATAACGATAACCCCTAAAGCAGGGAAAAAGACGAAGATAACGGATAGAACGGAAAGAAAGTACATAAACGAGATGAGAGCAGGGGCCAGGCAGGGGGACACAGGAAGACCGAGAAATAAATAACAGAATATCGGAGAAAAAATGAAAAAAGTAGCAGAGCCCAGATAAGAGGAAAAGAAATTAAGGAAAAAACTGAAGGCTAAATTAAAGAAACGACTAAATGAGCAACGTAACAGAATAATGACAAGAAATTAACAGAAATTAACAAACAAAGGAATTAAAGAATCGAAGAGAAGTGGAACAGCTAAGTAAAGAAATAGTAGAAGAAATGGACCAAGACTGCCTAAAGTAAGGACTGAACGAAAGAATGGTATAAGTAAAAAGGCAGGAGAACGCAGCAGGGGAAAGACAATTAAAATAAGAGGAAGGTAAAGCACCAACACCCAGAGGGAGCGAGAGCGGACCCCAGGCAACGAAAACACGATACTTCCTTCAGAAGCGGACGTAGGGAAGGCACAAACGAACGTCCTCTCCTCTGGCGCGGAGCGGAGGCCAACTGCACCCCTAGGGACGGGTGGAGACGGAGGTAGGAGCACCAAGTGAGGAGGCGGAGGGAGGAGCGCCAAGCTTCCACTCCTAAGCTGCAGAGCCCAGCCGGAGAGCTCCCAGCGTCCCCTGCTGTATACGGCCGTCCTAGGGGACTGCTGCTGGAACGTCAGCTTGCCCCCAAAGCTGGAACAGCAGCAGCTGGCCCGCCAGTGTAGGCGGAGGGAGGAGCACCAAGCTTCCACTCCTAAGCCGCAGAGCCCCCCCGCGTCCCCTGCTGTAGGCGGGCCGTCCTAGGCGTCTGCTGCTGGATCGTCAGCTTGCCCCCAAAGCTGGAGCAGCAGCAGCTGCCCGCCGCCTGTAGGGACGACGACGCTGGGACATCCAGGCGTGTACACCAACACCTGGGCCGGGCGTCCCACAGCGTCCCTGGGCCACCAGCTGGTTCCCGAGCAGGGAGGTGGCCGCCAGACAGGTTCCCGCATGAAACTGTATGGGCCACGGGGGGCCCGGCCGCCCCCCCGTATCCTCCAGCCCAGGCAGGGCGCAGCCAGCTGTGGCGTCAGCACTGGGCCCCCCCAACCGCCCGTAGGAGCTGGACACGCTGGGCACGAGGTTCGGGGAGGCGGGGGATGGCCCGGGGGGGGGGGGGGGGCAAGGACCACAAGGGGCACAGGGCCCAGTAGAGCAGCAAGGCACGGCACTAGCCCGGGGGGGCATGCCGCTGGCACACGCTAACGGGCAATCCTAGCCTAGGAGGTGGCCACTCTCCTCGTGCGCACCACAGGCGGGCCATACCTAGGGGTCATACCTGAGGTCCTGTTGCGTGCCCGACGCCCCAGGGGGGTCGCTCTGGGAATAGATGGGCCTCCAAGGGCAGGTCCAATATAGAGCGGGGCCGCAGCTGCTGTTGTTGGGTCCATATTGTGCTCTGCAGGCTTCTTATCGTGTGGAGCGTAGCAGAAGTGTTTCGTGTGAAGCGTAGCGGAGAAGAGTGGAATGAGGGAGAAAACTGCTCGTGCGTTTGCTTAAATGTGCGCCCCACCCCCCCACGGCGCGCGCAGCTATCCTGACGCTGCGTATATGTTTATTTCGCTCCCAGAATTCCCCCGCTTAATTTAAATTATGCAGGGGCCATTTTTCTACATTCAGCACCAACATTATAGTGAGTAAAATATATCCTTCTTCCTTACTTTTCGTATGTCAGAAAGCTTGGGTAGATCTGGGTAGCTTTGAGTAGATTTGGGTAGTTTTGGGTAATTAGACAGACCGGGTGTGCGTCGGTGTGTATTCCTCTAGTTGTGCNTTTATCCTTTACTCACCATACAGCTTAGATATACAGTTATGGTGAACAAAACATGTAAATACTTATATATAACGTCTGTATATAAAAGCAAAAAACAGTATGGTGAGTGGAAAATGGTGGCAAGTCAGATGAGGTAAGGGAGGGAGTGGCAGCCAGTGGCGGGCTGCCACTGCCACTGCCACTCAGCATACCAACTTAGTGGTTCGTTATGGTGAACACGAATGTAGATACTTATATATAGCGTCTGTATATAGTGAATAAAAGCAAAAACAGTATTGTGGGAGGAGAATGTGGGTGAGTCAGATGACTTGAGGGAGGGCGTGAGTGGCTGGCTGGTACACGGCGGTCACTCCTCGTTACTTTTTGACTCATAATAGCAACTTAGTGGTTCGTTATGGTGAACAAAACATGCAGATACTTATATATAACCTGTGTATATAGTGTAACAACCGACAAAGTATTTGTTCACTGTTTGATGAACATAATTGAATCAACAATAAGCACACCATATTTTTTGAGTACAGCGATGATTCACTCATTTCATTATATAAATATATCACACTACACACTATTGAATAATATTACAGCAAAAAACTACGAAAAATCAATCAGAGACATTGAAATAATTAGGCAATTATCTCTTTGTGGCAACTCCGGCCTGACAGCTGGCGATCAACAGACCGCCTGGGACGCATGCTGAGTGAGCACCTGTTTTGTGCCAGACTTCCCTGCCCTATAGCGGCCAATATATTCAACTTACGATTTTTTTTATTATTTTTCCCGTGACCAGTGAACACAAATTAACAGGTTAGGAAGAAAAAATATTTTTTTTTTTGTATGCGCCTGTGGGTGTCAAATGGTATATAGCTATGCACCATTTAAGGGTTAAAGGTATGGTTAAAACCTTTACATCTAAAACACTGAGTAGGACGTGGTACGTACACCTCTAGTGCATGGAGGTAGCCGTCAAACCAAATCCTATCAGGGGGAATGTGGTCTAGAAAGGTAAGCAGGGCAGTGCCGGGTCCGTCTAATTACCACAAGCTACCACAGGCTACACAGGCTTCAGAAAGCTTCCTGGCAATACGTTAGTAATGAATATATATGATATGTTAGGTTAGGCTGACGTAACCTAACCTAACCTAACCTATCCTAACCTAACCTAACCTATCCTAACCTAACCTAACCTAACCTAACTTAACCAAACAAAACCTAACCTAACCTAACCGATGCTTGGATCGTCGACTTGATTTGGGGTTACCAGCTTTTTATTTTCGTCTAATTTCTTTATAAAAAGATACTTTTTCAGATTAAAATTATGTTTTTTCGTGTTGTACATTCAGCACCAACATTATAATGAGTAAATATATCATCTTTATTCATTATTAACGTATTACCAGGAAGCTTTCTGAAGCCTGTGTAGCCTGTGGTAATTAGACGGACCGGGCAGTGCCTGTATCACTCAGTTCTCCATTCGTTCTTCACATAAATTTTTTTACTCCGAAGATTGGAATGTCATCTGCCTGTTAGTTGTGCCTTGATGTCATCTGCACTAATGTGTAAAACACATTAGCAGGCCTGCCTGCCTCCTTAGTGGTTCTTTATGGTGAACAAACTTAGTGGTTCGTTATGGTGAACAAAACATGCACTTATGTATAACCTGTGTGTAGAGCGTAATACTGTAGCAGCAATAATTTAAGAATTTATGCCTTCTCCTAATCCTACTATTTTTTCTATGATTTTCATCTCTTAGATAAAAAAGAGCTGGACCTGCGGAGGACGCTCCCACAACTGGACTACTGCGACTCCCTTAATCCTTTAGTTGCGCAAGACATCATATGATGCTTTGACCGACTTGCAGTATATTGCGCATCGCATCATATGATGCTTTGGAGTACTACGCAAGATTTAACCCTTCAATGGCGTTGCCTCCAAATATCACACCCCCGCAGTGCGCAGGAAATGGAATTCTCTGGATTTTTTTTTTTTTATCAAAAACCCTTCCCTCAGTATGGATATGCAAAAAAAATCGAAATTGTACTTACTTTGGCTGCTATGGGGTCCGTAAGTTGGCGTGTGACGTCATCATTCCCCATTCGCCCGTGACATACGCTCCCGGGGCCAGTAGGGCGCTCGGGGCAGGGCGCACGAGTTGCAGCGAATATATTTTTGTTCATTTTTTGCGCACAGTTCCAAATATATTTTATTTGTTTTTACGTGCTAATCCTATGTATAATGAACACGTACACTACATTATGGCAGTAAAACATCCATACTGTCCGAGGACACTGTGTTACGTGCAAGACACTTGTGTACACATATGCTGCACATATTTACTATGTATTATGCTCATTTATGTATATATACAATCTATTTACACACTATACACTGTCACACACTATATACATTCACCATCAACACACTCAGAACACCGCAAGTGAGAGCAGCCACACCCAGCCAGCCCTCCCTCACTCCAACATCTTACTCGCCAACATTGCACCTCCCACCATTCTGTTATTGTTCTTATTACACTAATTACACATGTTATATATACCTATCTACATGTTTTATTTGCCAGAACTATGCAAGTAAGCTGGTATTGTGTCCAAACAGTACACGTGCCACCATACACTGCATGAAAAATCACACAGCAGACAGCAGACGACAATACGATTACTACGTAACCTCCCTCACCAAAATAGCTCCTCTTAACATTCTCCTGTTGCTGTTATTACACTATATACACACTGTATATACACATGTACATATGTGTTGCCCATAGCGAACCACTAAGCTAGTATGGTGAGCAAAACAAGAGTGGCTGCCACACACACAGAGGCTACCTCAATTCTCTCCCTCCCTCCCTCACCAAAATTCCTCCTTCCACAATACTACGCACAACGCTAATTATAACCACAATCCTGCTATTATCACAATCCTGGTCACTAATTCCTGTAAATGAATAATTGACCACACGTTTATTTTGAAAAGGAACCTAAGAAATCATTTGAAGATTCCTAGATGGACGAAATAATGCTGTGGTGCTGTGGCTAGCGTTGTGAACATCGTGAACAGCATTGAATCACTGATATTTGAACATTGTACCCAGTCATTATCACACTCAGGCTCTTCCATAATACTATCATAGCTAAATAATACAAGTTATATATATATTTTGACATTATTAGGCGATGCTGTGGTCACACACTGAACAGCAGAGCTGTGCGCTCATGCTGCGAGCGCCAGCCTTGGTTGCTCACTCACTACTGAGGCTCCCACACCCGGGAATGTGCACCATGATTTTTTTTAAAGATGGCGTATGTTTACAAGAGCGATAAGGAAGCTGATGTGAACCCCATGTAGCCACAGGAGTTTTGAATGGAACGTGAAAAATACAAATACCCGGAGGCGCGTTGCGCAAACCAGACGTGAGCCTGCAGGCACGTTGCGCAGTTTAAGGGTTAAATGTGCGCCCCCCCCCCACGGCGCGCGCAGCTCTCCTGAGCGCTGCGTATATGTTTATTCTCGCTCCCAGAATTCCCCCGCTTAATTTAAATTATGCAGGGGCCATTTCTGGGCGGAGAGAAAAACAAACAGGAGCGGGGGGACCTTAATTTATTAATTAATGTTTACAGAGCGACTGCTGTACCACAATAAAAAGAAGTCGTAACATGACTGAGTAGAATGCCAGTACTGCAAAGATGCAACTAAGGGAATAAGTCATAGGACGTTAACCGTGCCTAGAGTCAGCTAGCCAAAGCAATGTTGCAGTACTCGCAAACAGCGTAATGCTATAATTAAAACAATGCCAGAGATAATGAGTGGCACAGCCAGTACAGTATGATAAAATATATTCTGCATACGCAGAGGGCATAGAAATAATAATGAAGATTTTTCAGGGTAAAATAGCGTAATGCTATAATTAAAACAATGCCAGAGATAAATGAGTGGCACAGCCAGTACAGTATGGATAAAATATATTCTGCCTACGCAGAGGGCATGAAAATAATATTTAAGATTTTCCAGGGGTAATGACATGCTAGTGCCTAGTACATGTAAAGTCTGCAACCCCCAACTTGCACCAGTAGTGAGCACTTGACATATGGTAAGTAGCTGCGGGCAGCCCTAGACTTGGGGATCCGGCGCAGTTCCCCCATTCCGCAGGCCAGCAAAGCCGGTCCCCCACCCCCCTGAAGGGCGAGGTGCCCGCTGGCTGCAGAAGAACTTATCTAGGTAATGGAATGACGTCTTGCCTGACGTAGGAGTGGAACGCATCGCTTTTCCACCTGCCGACTGCTCTGATTGCTGCCGGCGTCAGGCCATCCATGGACATCTGCGTGGCCCTGCCGATTCGGAAGGAGTGTGGTGCATAATCGTTTGGAGGCAGTCCTAGTGCTCGAACGGCGGCACGGAGCACCCATGTGAAATCCTGTCTGGTGACGGGGGAGCCCGATTCGCCCAGGAAGATAGGTCCTGGTTCCAAGCCCCGTCGTTTTAAGAAGTTCGTCATGGCACGGACCGGGCAGTACTTACTGTAGGGGACTGCACTCAGGGTTAACTTGGGGGTACGCCCTGCGCTGTGCTTGTAGGAGGCAAAGGCGATGACGATCCCCGTCCGCGATAAAGTTAGCTGGTCCAAGCGTAGAGTGTGTTGCCCCTTCCCCACGTAGGTCGCCTCCCCTGGCCGGAGGCAAGCATAGAAGGCGAGGGAGAAGAGCGCTCGGTAGCAGGTCTTCTCGTACGTCGAGCGGCAGACACCTCGCAGGGCCCCCAGTAGTCGATGCAGTAGTCGTCTGGTCACGGGCAATCGTCGTGCGGGGGCCCGTTGGGCCTTGTTGCGTGCTCCCTTAAGTAGTTGTGTGACTAGGAACTGACGTGTGGGGTCCTCCCTACCATGCAGCTTGAACATGAAGGCGATAGCCGCAAGGTAAGCACTAAGAGAGCGGTACGCCAAACCTCGAGACAGCAGCGACTGCAGGAAGTTCGCCAGTGTCGTGGACGTAGCCTCGAAGGGGCAACCCCGTCTCCTGCCGTTAGATACATACTCCACGTACTCCGCCCACTTATGTTGATACGTTCGTCGTGTCGCGGGCTGTAGGGAGTCGAGCAGCGTCCTTATAGTTTCAGGGTGAAGTTGCAGGGCAGGAGGTGCTGTGGGATTGCGGTTGGCTTCTCGGCGAGTCCTGCGTCTCGCAGGAACGATGGCGGCAGTACCTGCAACCGGGAGAGAGCGTCACAAACCCCGTTTAACTTGCCCGGGAGGTGTGAAGGAAGTAGCGTAATATTATATGTGAGAAGGAGGATTGCCAGTGGCCGGACCAATTGCATGAGGAGGGGGCACCTGGCGGACAGGGATTGAAGCACATTTACCACAGCGGCGTTGTCGGACCTACACACAAGCCTCTTGTTTGCTAACACAGGTGCAAAGATGGATATCCCCATGTAGAAAGGGTAAAGTTCGAGGAGTGCGATGTTCAGCCGGCTCCAGCCCATAGGCCAGGTACCACTGAGCCAGGCCGCTCCGAGTGTGAGTCCATAACCCATGGATGAGGCGTCCGCGCACATCGTGAGGGCCGTGGCGTTCCCCCATCCACCGTGTGGTGGAAAAACCGTTACTCCGCAAAGATGACAGATTAATGTTAGAGAACATAACTAAACTGATGAAAAACATTCCCGAGTCACAGAGATTACCATTCACAGACAAGCTACCAGTGATATATGCAGACTGGGATAAGACAACATTGGTTAACGACCAAAACCCAGGAACAGATAGTTTAGAGAACCGCAGCAGCAATGTGGAGGAAGAGGGTATTGTAGTACATAATAGCAGCAATATTGCAGAGTCAGGTAATATAAACGATGTGAGCAACAGTGAGACAGAGTGCATAAATGAAGGAATTGGGACGAAAAGCGGAGATGGCTCCAATAAAGAGGTAGACAAGACAGACACAGATATAAATACCTTGAAAAACGCAAAACCGGAACACATTTGCAAATTCTACGCTAAAGGAATATGCAAATATGGAAAATTAGGAACAAAATGCCATTTTCTGCATCCTCGAAAATGCAGGAACATGTTGGCGAGGGGTACATGCCGTTTCGGAACAGGGTGTAGATACTTCCACCCCAAATTATGTCAATTTTCAATTAGGGACAAAAAATGCTACAATCTTCAGTGTCCGGAATTCCACGTGAGAGGTACACAACGTTATAGACGGGAAGATCAGTATGACACTACTGGCAATTTTTTAGAGGAAGGCAGAAACAGAGCAGAAAATATAAGAGAGAGGAACAGTCAGATGGAACCACCACAGGATTACAGAGGGGAAGGGAGATACCCACAAGTCTGGAATACACATTACCAACAAACACACAGGTACTACACCACACAACACTCGCCCCACTACCGAAACTGGGCGAATCACTACGAAAACAACACACCCTGGACGCAAACACAGTGGCCCCCTTACCGGAGCCTCAGATATTAACACCAAGTAAGGCATCCAGCACTTCCACTACCACGATAACATCATTTATATTTGCCAACATTCAAGGTATAAAAACACGCAAATCCAACAAAGTTCACTTTATAGATGGTCTCCTTCATGAGGCAAATGCAGTGTTTGCAGCCCTAACAGAAACCCACACAAAGGACTACCATGATGGTGAAATATGGATCTCAGAGTACAATCTTTTCAGATGTGATAGGAAACACCGGGGTGGGGTCAGCCTATACATCAAAGACACACTCATCTGTACTGAGCTGCTAAACACCTCAAATGATATGGTGGAAGTGCTGATAATCAAAATAGAGATTATAAATGTAGTTATTGTCCTAGTATATAAGTCACCGGAGGCAAACCCTCAGCAGTTTAAAGACCAACTAATGAAAGTAGAACACTGCTTGGAAAACCTCACAAATCCAGCTCCGAACATCATCCTGCTTGGGGACTTCAACCTACGGCACCTGAAATGGAAGCACCTGGCTAATACAGTAATATCAGAAAGAATACCAGGAAGTAGCCTTAATGAACAGGCACATGCAAATGACCTGCTACGGATGTGCGACAGGTTTGCCTTAAACCAGCAAATAGTAGAACCAACCAGGAAGGAGAACACGCTGGACCTCATTTTCACTAATAATGATGAATTGATCAGGAACATAATGATTACAAATACCTGTTACTCAGATCACAACTTAATTGAAGTTATGACAACCATGGGGAATAGACCTTCAAAACCAGTCCAGATTCCCGGTGGAGGAGATTTCAGCAAATTCAACTTCAATAATAAACAGATAAACTGGGAGCAAATAAACCAGGACTTCACAGAAATAAACTGGGAAGAACAGCTAGGAAATGCGAACCTGAACCAGTGCCTGGAAAAAATAAGCTCAGTAGCACTAGAAATATGTACAAACCGCATCCCCCTAAGAAAAAAAAGGAAGAGATGCAGATTGGAACGAGAACGTCGTTCCCTATATAGGCGAAGAAAACGAATCGCGGTACAACTTGAGAGTCGCACCCTATCTCAGGAACGGCGAAGAAGGTTAGGTAGCGAAATAGGAAAAATTGAACTCAAGCTACAAGAATCATACAAAACGCAGGAGAGGGAAAGAGAGCAAAAGGCCATCAGTGAAATAGAGAGAAACCCGAAATATTTTTTCTCCTATGCAAAATCAAGATCAAAAACCACATCTAGTATCGGGCCCCTGCGAAAGGAAGATGGAACTTTCACCGATGACAACAAAGAAATGAGCGAGCTACTGAGGAAGCAATACGACTCTGTCTTCAGCGAGCCATTAAACGCACTAAAGATCGATAACCCAAATGAATTTTTCATGGATATGATACCAACATCAAATCATATATCAGACGTCACCCTATCCCCACTGGATTTTGAAGAAGCCATAAACAGTATGCCTATGCACTCCGCACCAGGCCCGGATTCTTGGAACTCCATATTCATCAAGAACTGTAAAAAACCACTATCGCAGGCCCTTCACATTCTGTGGAGACAAAGCCTAGATACTGGCGTTATTCCTGATATACTAAAAACAGCAGAGATAGCACCACTTCATAAAGGAGGAAATAAGGCAGAGGCAAAAAATTACAGACCGATAGCACTAACATCGCACATCATAAAAATTTTTGAGAGAGTGCTAAGAAGTAAGATCACAAAATACATGGAATCACAGCATCTCCATAACCCCGGACAACATGGTTTCAGAACAGGGCGCTCTTGCCTGTCGCAGTTGCTGGACCACTATGATATGGCATTAGATGCTATGGAAGACAAACAAAACGCTGATGTAATTTACACAGATTTCGCAAAAGCTTTTGATAAATGTGACCATCGTGTTATTGCCCATAAAATGCGCTCAAAAGGAATTACCGGAAAAGTAGGCAGATGGATCTACAATTTCCTGACCAACAGAACCCAATGTGTTATAGTCAACAAAATAAAATCCAACCCGTCAACCGTTAAGAGCTCAGTCCCCCAGGGTACTGTGCTTGCTCCAGTACTTTTTCTCATCCTCATATCGGACATAGACAAGAGCACAACCTATAGCACTGTATCATCCTTTGCAGATGACACTAGGATCTTCATGAGAGTAGGCAACATAGAGGACACGGCGAACCTCCAGTCAGATGTAGATCAGGTCTTTCTATGGGCTACAGAAAATAATATGGTGTTTAACGAAGACAAGTTCCAGCTCATGCGCTATGGAAAAAATGAATATATAAAAACGGAAACAAACATTTTCAACAATATATGTGTTGCCCATAGCGAACCACTAAGCTAGTATAGTATGGTGAGCAAAACAAGAGTGGCTGCCACACACACAGAGGCTACCTCAATTCTCTCCCTCCCTCCCTCACCAAAATTCCTCCTTCCACAATACTACACACAACGCTAATTATAACCACAATCCTGCTATTATCACAATCCTGGTCACTAATTCCTGTAAATGAATAATTGACCACACGTTTATTTTGAAAAGGAACCTAAGAAATCATTTGAAGATTCCTAGATGGACGAAATAATGCTGTGGTGCTGTGGCTAGCGTTGTGAACATCGTGAACAGCATTGAATCACTGATATTTGAACATTGTACCCAGTCATTATCACACTCAGGCTCTTCCATAATACTATCATAGCTAAATAATACAAGTTATATATATATTTTGACATTATTAGGCGATGCTGTGGTCACACACTGAACAGCAGAGCTGTGCGCTCATGCTGCGAGCGCCAGCCTTGGTTGCTCACTCACTACTGAGGCTCCCACACCGGGAATGTGCACCATGATTTTTTTAAAGATGGCGTATGTTTACAAGAGCGATAAGGAAGCTGATGTGAACCCCATGTAGCCACAGGAGTTTTGAATGGAACGTGAAAAATACAAATACCCGGAGGCGCGTTGCGCAAACCAGACGTGAGCCTGCAGGCGCGTTGCGCAGTTTAAGGGTTAAATGTGCGCCCCCCCCCCCACGGCGCGCGCAGCTCTCCTGAGCGCTGCGTATATGTTTATTCTCGCTCCCAGAATTCCCCCGCTTAATTTAAATTATGCAGGGGCCATTTCTGGGCGGAGAGAAAAACAAACAGGAGCGGGGGGACCTTAATTTATTAATTAATGTTTACAGAGCGACTGCTGTACCACAATAAAAAGAAGTCGTAACATGACTGAGTAGAATGCCAGTACTGCAAAGATGCAACTAAGGGAATAAGTCATAGGACGTTAACCGTGCCTAGAGTCAGCTAGCCAAAGCAATGTTGCAGTACTCGCAAACAGCGTAATGCTATAATTAAAACAATGCCAGAGATAATGAGTGGCACAGCCAGTACAGTATGATAAAATATATTCTGCATACGCAGAGGGCATAGAAATAATAATGAAGATTTTTCAGGGTAAAATAGCGTAATGCTATAATTAAAACAATGCCAGAGATAAATGAGTGGCACAGCCAGTACAGTATGGATAAAATATATTCTGCCTACGCAGAGGGCATGAAAATAATATTTAAGATTTTCCAGGGGTAATGACATGCTAGTGCCTAGTACATGTAAAGTCTGCAACCCCCAACTTGCACCAGTAGTGAGCACTTGACATATGGTAAGTAGCTGCGGGCAGCCCTAGACTTGGGGATCCGGCGCAGTTCCCCCATTCCGCAGGCCAGCAAAGCCGGTCCCCCACCCCCCTGAAGGGCGAGGTGCCCGCTGGCTGCAGAAGAACTTATCTAGGTAATGGAATGACGTCTTGCCTGACGTAGGAGTGGAACGCATCGCTTTTCCACCTGCCGACTGCTCTGATTGCTGCCGGCGTCAGGCCATCCATGGACATCTGCGTGGCCCTGCCGATTCGGAAGGAGTGTGGTGCATAATCGTTTGGAGGCAGTCCTAGTGCTCGAACGGCGGCACGGAGCACCCATGTGAAATCCTGTCTGGTGACGGGGGAGCCCGATTCGCCCAGGAAGATAGGTCCTGGTTCCAAGCCCCGTCGTTTTAAGAAGTTCGTCATGGCACGGACCGGGCAGTACTTACTGTAGGGGACTGCACTCAGGGTTAACTTGGGGGTACGCCCTGCGCTGTGCTTGTAGGAGGCAAAGGCGATGACGATCCCCGTCCGCGATAAAGTTAGCTGGTCCAAGCGTAGAGTGTGTTGCCCCTTCCCCACGTAGGTCGCCTCCCCTGGCCGGAGGCAAGCATAGAAGGCGAGGGAGAAGAGCGCTCGGTAGCAGGTCTTCTCGTACGTCGAGCGGCAGACACCTCGCAGGGCCCCCAGTAGTCGATGCAGTAGTCGTCTGGTCACGGGCAATCGTCGTGCGGGGGCCCGTTGGGCCTTGTTGCGTGCTCCCTTAAGTAGTTGTGTGACTAGGAACTGACGTGTGGGGTCCTCCCTACCATGCAGCTTGAACATGAAGGCGATAGCCGCAAGGTAAGCACTAAGAGAGCGGTACGCCAAACCTCGAGACAGCAGCGACTGCAGGAAGTTCGCCAGTGTCGTGGACGTAGCCTCGAAGGGGCAACCCCGTCTCCTGCCGTTAGATACATACTCCACGTACTCCGCCCACTTATGTTGATACGTTCGTCGTGTCGCGGGCTGTAGGGAGTCGAGCAGCGTCCTTATAGTTTCAGGGTGAAGTTGCAGGGCAGGAGGTGCTGTGGGATTGCGGTTGGCTTCTCGGCGAGTCCTGCGTCTCGCAGGAACGATGGCGGCAGTACCTGCAACCGGGAGAGAGCGTCACAAACCCCGTTTAACTTGCCCGGGAGGTGTGAAGGAAGTAGCGTAATATTATATGTGAGAAGGAGGATTGCCAGTGGCCGGACCAATTGCATGAGGAGGGGGCACCTGGCGGACAGGGATTGAAGCACATTTACCACAGCGGCGTTGTCGGACCTACACACAAGCCTCTTGTTTGCTAACACAGGTGCAAAGATGGATATCCCCATGTAGAAAGGGTAAAGTTCGAGGAGTGCGATGTTCAGCCGGCTCCAGCCCATAGGCCAGGTACCACTGAGCCAGGCCGCTCCGAGTGTGAGTCCATAACCCATGGATGAGGCGTCCGCGCACATCGTGAGGGCCGTGGCGTTCCCCCATCCACCGTGTGGTGGAAAAACCGTTACTCCGCAAAGATGACAGATTAATGTTAGAGAACATAACTAAACTGATGAAAAACATTCCCGAGTCACAGAGATTACCATTCACAGACAAGCTACCAGTGATATATGCAGACTGGGATAAGACAACATTGGTTAACGACCAAAACCCAGGAACAGATAGTTTAGAGAACCGCAGCAGCAATGTGGAGGAAGAGGGTATTGTAGTACATAATAGCAGCAATATTGCAGAGTCAGGTAATATAAACGATGTGAGCAACAGTGAGACAGAGTGCATAAATGAAGGAATTGGGACGAAAAGCGGAGATGGCTCCAATAAAGAGGTAGACAAGACAGACACAGATATAAATACCTTGAAAAACGCAAAACCGGAACACATTTGCAAATTCTACGCTAAAGGAATATGCAAATATGGAAAATTAGGAACAAAATGCCATTTTCTGCATCCTCGAAAATGCAGGAACATGTTGGCGAGGGGTACAT